>JAQFXU010000727.1:0-42828 GCA_034693705.1 Spatulosminthurus flaviceps
GTAGGCGTTACTTTTGCTGAAAATGATTAATTTTAAAAAATACGATGTTTTGGGCTTACACAATCCCCGTGGACTTAATCATAATATAATAATAATTAGTGTTATTGCGCTCAAATAGTTGTAGAGAGTTGTTTATAGCATAACAGATAAAAACCACGAGCATAGTTTGATTAAAAGGTCAGGCCTTATTGCCTTTGACTTATGTGATGACGGTAAGAAATGTTGATTATCAATTATGTATGCATATATATTAACAAGGGTGCAAATAAAATGGCTGGAGTAAGGGAGAGTTGGCTCATTGGAGGAAGTATATGGCTTATACATACGCTAACTCATTTGTAAATGCTTCCTCCGTGTATATACTTCCTCCCATGTATATACTTCCTCCCATGTATATACTTCCTCCCATGTATATACTTCCTCCCATGGATGTGCTCCCTCCCATGTATATACTTCCTCCCAATCGTTGTGTATCAACCTGACCTGAACTGACCTAACCTAACCTAACCAGACCTGACTTAACCTAACCTAACCTAACCTGGGAGGAAGCATATACATGGGAGGAAGCATATACAAATGAGTTAGCGTATGTACAAGCCATATACTTCCTCCCAATATGCTTCCTCCAATGAGCCAACTCTCCCTTACTCGACCCAATAAAATGGAGATAAAATATTGAAGGACAGCTTTTAGTAATCAATTGAGAGTAGTCTTAATTACTCACAAGATAAGTACATAAACTAATAATCTTTCATCATTTACATCTTACAATCACGCATAATTCATTCTAGCATATTTGTAGGTTGTAAATTGACTTGGGCTTGCCAAAATGTCAGAAATGGTGAGTTTGGATGTAAAAAGTTTAGAAAGTATTTTAGAAAAGAATCTGCCCGCTAAGGAGCTAAATAAAGTTTGGAAAATTCTGTACGGAGAAAATCATCCTCAAAGGTAAAAAAAAAATAGTTTTGTAATATTTCGGCTCAATGAATTACAAAATGCTAACTTTTATATCCGAAGATACATTTGACCGAAAATATTTTAGCTTATGCAAGCAACCGCCTCCACTGAAAGTAAAAGAAGCTGCTGATGCAAATGGATTTGAGTTCCTATCACATTCGTTTACATCAGCAACCGCCACGGAACAGCTACGTCCTCAACATGAAATTAAAGTCGGTCTTTTTCAACTCTCTCACCCACTCCCAACTTGGGCAACTGTCCAGGAGCAAATCAATGCATCCCATAAATTAGCGGATGAAGCCATAAACGCTGCTGCTCTTGCAGGAGTCAATATTTTCTGTTTTCCGGAGACGTGGAGTAATTTTCAGAAAATATCAATGAAGTGATTTTTGATGCTTTAGAACCAATGTTGGAAAAATGAAAAAACTGGTAATTTATATTGACTCCGCAGATATGCCTTTTGCTTTCTGCACTCGAAGCAAATCACCGTGGATAGAATTTGCTCAAAATGCTGAGAATGGTCCGTCAACCAATTTATTGCAAGATGTAAGAGCCTATAGTTGTTAGACGATGTTACACAAAAACCTTACATAGTTTACAATAAAAATGTCTTAAAATTTAGCTTGCCAGACGACATGACATGGTAATCATTTCACCTATCATGGAACGTGATCAGTACGATATTTTCTGGAACACTGCCGTTATAATCGATAGTAATGGAGAAGTGCTTGGGAAAACGCGCAAGAATCACATTCCATTTGTGGAGGATGTTAATGAGTCAATGTATTACAAAGAATCTACCTTGGGCCACCCCGTTTTCAATGTAAATGTATTTCCCTGCTCTGTAATAATTTATATCTAGCGCATTGTAAGAGTGGAAAACATATTTGATCCAATTAATTTCCATGGCAATGATATAAAAATTTTGTAGACCAAGTACGGGAAAATAGGCGTAAATATTTGTTATGGAAGACACATTCCTCTAAATTGGTACGCTTTTGGGCTCAATGGCGCAGAAATTGTTTTCAACCCATGTGCTGTATCAGGACAGAATCCAGAGCCAATTTGGCAAATAGAAGCGCGAAATGCTGCAATAGCTAATAGCTACTACGCCTGCGCGGTAAATCGTGTAGGAACGGAATTTTTCCAAGACTTGACAGTTATTGATGGGAAAGTGGTACCAATGAGCACGGGACATTTTTTTGGATCTAGCTACGTCGCTGCTCCAAATGGTGCCCGCTCTCCGGTCAGTTGAAAAAACCAATTATTGGCTGATCGAGGGTAGAATGTACATATTATAAGACTGGGTCAATTTATCAAACATATTATGTATTGTATTGGCAGGGCCTTTCAAGAACACAACCGGGCTTGCTCGTTGTGGAACTTGACTTGAATTTATGCAGGCAAGTCAAGGATAAATGGAATTTCCAGGTAATTTCTCGTCCCTCATTTCATCTCTACTGAATAACCTTTGGTTATGAGCAAGTTCCATTTGCCAAGTTTGGTATTACGAGTTCAAATGAATGCTTCAATTATAATGAGCTAATTATTATAGTTTCTAAAATATAAAAAGTTTATATTTTATTGCGCTTACAGATGAATTCGCGTCTACCGCTCTATGCCCATCTTTTCAAAAGGGCTAGTGATTTTGGTTATGAACAGCAAATTGTCAAAGCAAAGATCAACCAATCTGAAGTTACTCAGTGAATTCATGCTCCACATTCCACTTGCTAATAATAATAAATTATTAAAACTTAACATGTAACGTGATTTACATATTTGGCCACAATTACTCCAAATACAAACTACATTTATCTCATGCTATATATTTTCCCAATACATGTATTGACCAAAATAAAAACTTCCAAGAAATTGATCTCCTATCCCATATATTTACTGCAAATTAAAAATAATTTTTACACATATTTTTTCGTAAATGTAAATCACCTTTTCATTTTGCAATACTACTGATACAGATATTATATACTTATGCATGCGGTTTAACCCACAAAGAAAATATTCTTGTTTTGAAAAATTGCAGAAAAAACCTCATTTCCACGGTTTGATTTCAATTGAAATGTGATACGGCTAAAATAAAAACCGCAGAAATATAGAGGAATTCCAGAGGAAAATCAAATGTATATTGCATGGCCCCATTGCATTAGCATTTACTAGAGGAAATCCCATTCTGTAGACTTAAACTGTGACACATGGCTGAAATGAAGTAAGAATTGTCAACATTTATGAGAATCAAGTCTACAAACAGGAAGACGAACCCGGAAAGCCTAGGAAATGTTTTTTTGGGGAAAAGTCCCTCTCTTTATATTTAGAAGACAAAATACTGTTTTATTCAGCAAAAGTTCTAGTAAACAGTTCAATTTCAAAATTCCAGGCTGAGAGGAACCAAAGCACACTACGAATAATTCCCTAATAATTATAATTTATCCCTACAAAAAATGAGGCTTTTAAATCTACCTCTGCTCCTTATAACTTTACCTTGTATTATTTTTGGAGAACTTATTCCCAGTCAAATACAGCCCGTAAATGGCTCTTTCTTATACAAATGTTTGAACTCAACTCTCCCCGAAAAATTAGACTTACCTGTTAGCAAAAGACCGGTAGCAACATCGCCAAATGATTATTCGTTTCAAAGCTTTACGTTGGTTCAGCAAGAAAGTCCGGTACCTTGCAAATACCAAACGTTAATGGTGAGCCTTAAAGAGGGTGTGGAACAAATTAGGAATTTTAATGAAGCGGGGCATTTGAGGGTTTTGAGCAGTACACACCTGATTATTGTATCACCGGAAAAATTCTGCATCGCCAAGTAACTTCAAATTATTATCTCATTTTCTCTCATCTAATATCCTATTGAACTGTGAGCTTGAAAACTTTTCAACATTATTTTTTAACATTCCATAGCACAACTTCAGATGAAATAATAGTGAATTTATGCCCAGTCACCTGCCTATCCGAACCATGCCTTCCAAAATGTTGCCCTCCTGGATTATCACTCTCGATAAAAATTGATGGCCAGGTTGATTGTACCGTTGCTTTAGAAAACATCACAGAGCCTCTCTTTCCATCCCATTCAAACGTTTTCCCTGGACAAGATGAAAGTTTTCCCGTAACTTCAACCCAGCAAAGATGTGAAGATACTGAAAGATTACAGGTTGAGATTAAACCGTGAGTACATGAAAAAAATATTTTCCATATTTATTTATTTTATAGAATTTTTAATAACATTGCCCCCTTTTTTTAAATCACGACTACAGAGCTGAAGAATTCTTTTCGGATTTCCTGGATTTTGAGTCAAAAGCAGAAATTAATGGTTCAGAATGTATTGATTACATTATGGATCCTCCATCCCCTTCAGAGGTAAACGTTTCCTCTTGGAAGTTAGCTCGATTATCTTGTAATGAGGAAGGACTTGACACAAAGTTTAGATCAAATATAAAATCAACGCGGCATAATTTTCTCTACAAATGTTCGGGACCCGTATCTGTTTTGTCAAGTTTCATTCAAATACCTGAGCCTCTAAGGATGAGGTATCTGGATGAGTTTCTCAAGTATTATCAAGCCTCAACAAACTACACATCTCTATTTGATTTCAATTTGATTGAACGAGAGCTAATGTGTGGGGGTGAGACTTTCATTGTGAGTGTGTCGGATTATAATAATTCAACAGTGGATGAGAAGCAAATCTATCTGAATTTTACTCCGGATGCCTTTCTGGCTTACACCGCCAAATCTCTTGTGAATGGGACAGCAAAAACAGATGAGATTTATTTCCATCGAGAAAATTTCTGTATCTCAAGGTAATGAGAGAACAAAATTTATTTTAAAAGAGTTTAATTTATATTTTCATATTAGTACAATAACTTACTTTGACTTATTTTAGCATTACGGAAGATTCGATTTCAGTTAAATTTTGTAAATCAAAATGTTCGATTAATGGGAATGAAGCTGGGAGTCACATGTGCCTTCCCAAATGCTGTTTCATGGGAGCGATAATGCAATTAGATGCGGATGGTATTCTTTGTGACTACATGAACAGTGCCACTTGGGTACCGGAAATCTACAAAAACGAATTTGTTGATGATAAGGTCTCAAATGTTTATCCACAATTTCATTATATCGACGACGAGGCGCTTAAATCCTGGAAATGTAACAGTGGAGAGAACGATGAGGACACGTATATCAAGCACAATAAATCCGCGTATGTTTGAATAACAAAATTCTCAAATTATTTGTTTAAATTAGGCGCTCCTTTCAGCTTGGCCTTTCAGCTTCAAATCACTTGTTCCTTTGACATTTCAAATCAAGAAATTATTTTGTCCCACAAATTTATCCAAATTACAGAGAAAATGACTTTGCTTTTTTTAAACTCAGCTATCGGATTTTATCGGATGGAAGAGTAATGACGCGACTGAATAAAAACTTTGTCAATTATAAATCCTTGGAAGAAGTATTCACAGGAACGAATCCCAGGGAGTTTTGCATCGATGCGTACTGGGACGGTTCAAAACCATACGACCCTGCAAATAGCCCCGTGGTTATTCACCGGTGTAAAATCAACAGGATCGGAGATGAAAAGAGGAAGGCTATGAAAGAGAGACTTGAGAGCAGTGTATTATCTACGAAAATCCTAATTTTCCTCGTGTATTTACCTTGTGCCCTCATCTATTTATTGATCATCGTAATTTATGTGTCTATATGGGAAAAACAAAATGTACAAGGTTGGACTGTGATGGCTTTTGCCACTTGCCAATTTTTTGTCTACATTTTTATTTGCAATTTGTTGGGAGCAACGGTTTTTGGAAATCTTCCACTCCTGCTGCTGCAGTATCCGTCCTTTTGCGCGTTTTCAGGTGTGATATTAATTTAAAAAATATTTTTTTTAAACGCCTGTGTGTAATTACGTGGAAGTGATTTTCTTGAATATATTATATTTGTGGGTTGTTTTTCCAGGAGTCATGCACTATTTCTTTTTAGTAAGTACCTTCACTTGGACACTTATCCTTACGTTTGATGTCTGGGCAAAACTAAGGTTTTTTATTTTAAAATTGGTTTTTAAAATAACTTATTAAGAGAATGCTGAAGAAAATCGAATTTTGTTTTTTAAAGTTCCATGACCCCTACGTCTCGATACTACAAAGGTCGGAAGAGGTTTTTTGGGTACAGTTGCTTTGCTTTAGGAGTTCCAATCATGACATCAATTGTGGCAATTTCAGTGGAATATAGTCACAAGTAAGTGAAAATTAATCATTAAGTTCGTATACAAAAGTTTGAGCTGGATTTTAAGTGTGGAGAAGAACGAGGATAATTTTAGTAGGAAATCAAAAAATTAAATATGTGTACATAATAATTATTTTGATGTATGTATAATTCAGGATGGACGAAACACAAGTAGTACTTCCAGGTTTCCGGAATGAGTGCCTTATTTCAAAGAAGATACCGTTTCTCCTATATGTTGTTGTAGTTAATAGCCTCATCTTTGTTGGAAACATTGTGTTCGGATTTTTAACTTTTAAGAGCTTATGGGAAGCGAAGAAAAATGTGCAAAGTTTGAAAACCAAGAGTAATTCTACTTCGAATGCGTTTGAGAATAAGTAAGAGCTTTTCTACGACATCAAGGATTTTTACAATGAGGCATTTTTGAGAATATTGAAATTTGATGAGAATTTATTTGTAGGGTTGCGCTTGTGGGCAAGCTAATGATGCTGATGGGATTCGTGCTGATTTTTGAAGTCGTCTGTAAATATAGCAATTTGCACAGGATGTCAATCTGGGTTAATGCTCTCGAGTTTTACAGGTTGTTTCATGCTGTCGGGCTATTTTGGATCTTCGTTTGTAGCGACAAAACAACGAAGCAGTTGCAGGAAAAATATCCCGAGTCACGTATGTGGTCCGTAGTCAAATCATCGGAATCATCCAGGATGGGGACATCTTCTACCAGAGATACGTCCTCAACTGCTATGCCGTAATGTTATTTTTGAGGGGTGAAAAAATGGGTCAAAGTCCACGAATTTTGGATCTTTCTTTCTTTCTATAATTTGTAAAAAAAATTGGGTTACTATTGTGGCGGGAGGTTTAACTTCCGTGGATTTTAAGGCTGTTCCCGTTTCCCGTTCACATGAGGTGACTTATTTAATTTTAGGAAATTAATAACTTAATAACTAAACTATATGTTTCGTGATTGTTAAAATGCAATGTTAGATTTATTTGGAAAATATATTTGGCTGATTATGTAAATAAAAATGACCATGCGAAGTTTAGTAGTAATAAACTAACAATAAATAAGTTATTTTGTGAATAATGAAAAATCACTTATTATTTCCTTGGCCATCTCCCCCCCCCATTCACGGTACACACAAAGCCAATTATTATTTCTGCTTAGGGGCGACTAGGGAAACTATCGGGATGCCGCACTTATTGTTAGTCCTTCCTTTTGCGAGTCTAGTTAGTTTTGGACGAACATAAAATATGTTTTTGAGTGAGCAGGATATTTTCATGCGGGATTTATAGAGTAAAACTCATTAGTAAAAAGTAAAAAAAAAAAAATATATACAATAATTATTGTTGCATTTCCCCACGATAGATCTAATTAAGATACAAAAATACGTCATTTGTTTTCACAAGTTTCCTAATTTGTCATGTCAAAGTATATAATTCTTTATAAAATTATTATATTCTGACCTATATTATGCATATCAAAATAAACAAAGTCTTCATCTTAATGCAATACAAGGTATATAGTGATTAAAGTGAGTGTGTGAGCATTAGTAATTATTGTGTGAAATCCATAATTATATTTCTCATATTCGCAGAAACCGACGTTCCATGCTTGTGCTTGGACACAATTAGCACACATAAATCAGTCAAAAGCAGGGATTGTTAGTGTTTCCTGTGTAATTCTTCCAGGTAGAGTGAAACAGGCAACCAGAAAAAGTTGATTTTAAAAAACTCAATAAATTCCTCTTCTCATGCATGGGAAAAATCATGTGGATGGCCTTTCTTCCGGTTCAGCGCTAAAAAATACTTTCATTAGGTTACTTTCCTTTACTAGTACTGCATCATTTCATTTCAAAATACACACATGTAATTCCAACTCTGACGAAAAATGGCAAAAAGTGAGTATTCACTAACTAACGTATAATAATTGTTGAGAGTAGAGAGATATGTAGTAGATTTTATTCTACAGCTGACATCTTAATTTCCATGTTGGCCCCGTGACACAGCACAGTCTCTACTAATAACTTTAAATAAAAGTAATATAATACAATGTACCCTCTTGCCAGAACCACGGATGCTTGATTTAACCAACTACATACTGTGTTTCAACAAAGATGAATTAAAATGTTAAAGAAAGGCTTCAAAAAAGGATGGCAACACCTAACGGTCTTGAACAAACCATCGCAATCGTGTATAGTCCAAGTCCAATCACTTCCATATCAGAATTTTATAGTTTTGTTGAACGTACTTACATTCATTTATTGAAACGTTGTTATAACCCCAACAACATATTTCTACTCGGACTCGGAAGTCTGCTCAGCTGCACATGGTAATTCTACCAATAATCTACATTTTTCTTCGGCGAGTCAAGCCACAATTACGATCCAGGGTGTGGCATATTTACACACGTAATACGTACGCATTTAATAAATTCAAACGTCGGAGGTGGAGTTTATATGAAAAATAGGTCACATCTGGATCGTAATTGTGGCTTGACTCGCCTATGGTGCATTTTTTCGAATTCGTAAACATTAGACTTTTTTTTAGGTGTTCGGCGTTCATATTCTGCGCTATGAAATTATTCCTTCTTTCGTCATTACCGCTATTTGTTTAATTTTTCTTTATACTCCTGAAATGCTTCTATACTTCTATCCCCATTGAGCAGTTTTTACACAATTCTTCATACTACTCTGTCTCCTGCTAAAGATTGCCTAACGTGCCTGAAATATTGTAATTATATGAATGAGAACGCTATGGGAATCACAGCACGTCTCCATCAACTTCGCCAGGCTGATATATCTCATTGAAGCTATATTATTCGTTCTCATGTGAAAGTAGATTTTCTTGATTCTTTAAATCTCCATCGGATAAAAATATCTCTACTGGACAAAAATATTATTATTTATAGTTCACTCTTCACAATGTTTGGTGGTGTTAGGCATTTCTGTTTCCTCATAGTACTTTGTTACATTTCGGTTGAAAAAGCAGGGAGTGCGGAAGTACAAAGTTCAGATTTGTCGTTTTTGACATTAAAAAACGGGACCATCATTACTCGCTCAAAATGTTCTGCCCGGGAAGGTGCTAGTCTTGTGGGGTTATCTACGGTAAAGTTTAATTATTCACAATTTCGCATTGCATTGGAAGGAACTCCTGGTTTGTGGACACTTTTATAGCTTCGATATATGTGAGGATTTAATAAACGTTTTGATTTTCAGACCCAAATCCTACGGTTGAATGGACATAAGACGGAAACGCACTATGTCACTACTAATGACGGATACATTTTCGAAATCCATCGGATTCCAGCTCCAGGAAAGCCCGTCGTGTACGTTCTACCTGGATTGTTCCAGTCATCTCGGGATTTGGTCATGAATTGTAAAGGGAGATCCATCGGTAAAATACCCTAAAAAACTGTCAGAAAATAATTTACAATTTTGAAAATGTTTTCAATGGTAAAATTAAGTGCTTTGTAAATATGACAATAATTTTAGCGTCGAAATTAGCAGCAGCGGGATATGACGTATGGTTAGGGAATTACCGCGGGAATATTTATGGGCGAAATCATAGCAACATGTCTCCGGATAGTCGTCAGTTCTGGAAATTCAGGTATTTCCATGTATTGTAATTATATCCATTTATCAGGCTAAGGTTCATAGAGAGGAATAAATTCAGTATGCGGTTTTTTATTTAAGCTTGGACGAATTGTGTCAATACGACGGGCCTGCAGCCACAGACTATATCTTGGGAGTGACGGGCAAGTCCAAATTAAATTGGGTAGGATATTCTCTTGGTAATTCGGAGTTAATTGGGATGTTGTCACTCTTACCGGAGTACAATAAAAAAATCAACGTTGCTGTAGCCATGGCACCTACAGTTTATCTTGGACATGTGAAATACCTATCTCTTAAACTAATTTCTCTGGTTCGGAGAGCCTTTGAAGTATGTGTGTTCTTTAAAATTGACAAAAATTGACGTTCAAATGAACATGCACCAATGCAAATAATATTAAATTTTGCCAATATTGGATTTTTTACAGTCATCAGCGTTCCTTTTTGTCAAGGGAGAAGTACTCCC
This sequence comes from Spatulosminthurus flaviceps, assembly GCA_034693705.1. NCBI lineage: Eukaryota > Metazoa > Arthropoda > Collembola > Symphypleona > Sminthuridae > Spatulosminthurus > Spatulosminthurus flaviceps. The sequence continues at coordinate 10,264 of JAQFXU010000727.1, forward strand.
GCCGTTTGTAATTAAGTTCTGGAGGAAAGTTGCCCCGAGAATTTGTGATGCTGAAGCACAATTAAATGAGCCCGCCCTTTGCTCCTTTATCTTTACAAATATGGGTGGGAAAAATTCGGAGCAGCTTAATTTGGTAATTCAATTAATTATATTACTAATGAAAATCATGCAACGAGAGCATACTGAGCTTAGGTATTTTATTAAAGCCATTTTTTTTATTGTTAGCCTTACCTGCCAGCAATATTTTCATTTTATTCGCCATTTTCGGCTCGCACCATGGCGCACGCGTTGCAGCTCATCAGCAGAGGGAAGTTTGAAAAATTTGACTATGGAAGGAAATGGAAACGATACTTGACATTTTTTGGAGCTCGACAAACACGCTCTTACAATTTAAAAAATGTCAAAGTTCCTATTTTAGCTATGTGGGGAGCAAATGATTATGTCACCACTCCGAAGGTAAGTACAGATATTTAAAACTTGATTAAGTCCTCACTTTAACACGCAAATTTTTTTCGTGCTGATCTTTCCCAAATTCCTATCTAACGACAGTTTGCAACGAAAGGGTCCTTGTAAAAACATTTTTATTTAAATAAAATAGGACGTAAGGAAAGTCATCAAGGTCCTGCCAAATGTAGTGGACGACAAACGCATTGATTTGGATTCATGGACTCACCAGGATTTTATGTTTGGAAAAGATGCGGATATTTTTGTTTATGATCATATTGTAGAATTTCTTGCTAGATTTAATATAATCCATTGAAAACTAGTCTATGCACCTGGACGAAGTAAGATTTTATTGCGAATAAATATTTTAGACAATTTTGTAGTTTAAAATTTTTTTTTCAGTGTATTCAAGGAATAGAAATGTGACGATTCTTCCATACGCACACGGGTGGAACTTAAAATGATTTGGTTAAACAAGGAAATGTGTGTGAGTCCTTCTAAGATTGGGACCTAATCCAGACAGGACCAGCGCAGGTGGGCAAAGTTCGTAGGTTACTTTTGAAATTCAAAGATGCACTTGTGATGATATCAGCACCGTCTGTATATCGTCGACCCCCCTTTGCTCGCATGCAGAAGAGCACTTGAAAATTGACGATTGCACACTTTTGCCGGATGGATTTTGCGTTTTTTGCCCAAACAAGAAATCATGAAATTGGTCAATTAAACATGTTTTTTCAATAGTTCATACTCAAATGAATTTTTGCAGAAAATTTGAGTTGTTCCTACTCCACGATATGCTGGTTACAACAGGGCTTAATGTCTATTTCTTAAACATAGCTTAAATAGTAAGACAGGGCTTGCGCAGCAGGTCCGCCACAAAAAAAGTGGCCAAGATTAAAGTGGCCACAAAAAATAATAAAAATTTCCACTGCTGTAGTTCAAGGACTCACATTTTTCACAAATAATGAGTTTCTGTCTATAGTTTCAGTGGTAGAGCAGGATTCGATGATTCTATTGTTTACCATGAAATTCTATGCACAATTCTGATACAGATATTGTCTTCAATCGTATCGTAACCAATTCAATGTCAGGGGCTGGGTGGGAGTCAAAATCAAGCCCAGTGCTGCCAATCATTTGGAATGATACCGCTGGGATTAGTTTGGAAGAGATGCAAATCGTTTCCAGCGTTGCCAGTCAATTCCAATTCAACCTCTATTACGGAATTGAATCAGCTGTGAAAAACTTGGGTTTAACAAAATAGAGAAACCATTGATAGGTTCATAGTGTCTCCACATATTTTTAGTAAAAGTGTCATTCATTCCCAATATCTCGTCCATATTACTTAAAGAAATCTTCCAATTAAATTCTACGTAATTGTTTACACGCTAAGTATTTATATTAGAATTATGAGGCTTCATTAATAGAACTCAGAATGTATGTGAGAACCTTTAGCTCTGTTAGGCCAGGCCATACCGTCCAAGATTCAGTACTTGTGAGAAAATCACAAGTACCGAGTATTTACGTAATCAGTAAGATTGAAGATAATAAAGACGCTTACACAATCCATCTGCGTCCAGCTATGTATGTAGTTTTGGACCAACAAAAAATAAGCTTTTGAATTAACATACTATTTTTTTTACATGCGTAATTTATAGAGTACGCGCACATCTTCAAATACAATAGAAAATATAATAATTAATGCTAATTGATGCCAAATGATCCCTAAGAGGTGGTCCGCCCCGACCTGTACAAGCTAAAGTTAACAGCAAAAAATAATAATTGCATACATAGAACTAATTAAGATACGAAAATACTTCCTCTTTTTTAACAAGCACCCTTATTATTTGTCAAATCAAAAAATATAATCATTTCTAAAATTATTTTATTCTGACCTCTATAATGCATCAGAGTAAACAATAAACAAGTTCGTCCTCCTCGAACAAAATAATGCAACGTGTAGTAGCAATTACAGTGATAGTAGGAGTACTTATGTGAAATCCATGATTATATTTCTCACATTCATAGACACTGAAATTCTATGTACACTCGTGGCTTTGATGCAATTAGAACGTACATACTTATCAAATTTCTACCTCAAGAAGAGAGCATTAAAATCATAAGAAGTGCTTCCTATATAATTCTTCCAAGGTATCAGTGTCAAGTTTAAGGTAACGAGGAAAAATAGATATAGGAAAATGTTGATTCTAAACCACTCAATAAATATTCCTCTTCTCATGCATGTGAAAAATCTTGTGGATGACTTTTCTTCCGGTACTAAAAAATACTTCCATTAGGTTACTTCCCTTTACTATTACGTAATTTTAGTTAAAAATAAACATCTGTCTACAACCTCTCAGGCGTAACATAGTAAACAAAGGAGTAGTGCTAGTAAGTGCTAAGGTATTTATATCTATAGATTAGACATAAAAACTTTACGACCCTCAAAAGAATTTTTATAGCCAAACCTGTCTGAAAATGATTGGGAATCTTATAATGGAATCACACCACCATACCTACAGCTTCTCCAGGCTGAGCTATTTCAATGAACCTTTATTATTAGTTAGTAGTTGAAAGTAGATGTTACACTGCGAATCTCTCCCATGCACTGGATAAACATATTATTTAGTTCACTCTTTACTATGTGTGGTCGTGGTAGGCATTTCTGTTTCCTCTTAATACTTTGTTACATTTCGGGTGAAAAAGCGTTGAGTGAGGAAGTACAAAGTTCGGATTTGTCGCACTTGACTTTTAAAAACGGAAGCACCATTAGCCGGCCAAAATGTTCTGTCCGGGAAGGTGTTAGACTTGTGGGTTTATCCACGGTAATTTCTTATTTAACAACGTTATAGTAATGGTGAGGTGAAGGTAATTTTGTTTCGGAAAGGAACTCCAGATTTATATTCTGGATTTACACGGGTTCAATAATTATTATGAGAATTTCAAAAACCATCGCTTCGCTATAATTTAAGGCTTTCGCAGAGGGCGGCGTCAGCTGAGGCCGTCTCTCTGTCCCACGTTAGTAAGTGTATGATATTGCTATTATTTCAAAAAGTCCCACGGCAAATAAGGTTGTTACCAGTTTGAATATATTTGAACCAAAATGTAATCGAACAAAAAGAATTTCAACCACAAAAAATTTCAACCGAAAAATGCATGCGTTGAAGTCTGCCAATTAGTTTTGGAGACATTAAAATTTTAAAATTCGAAAGAAAATTTCTCAAAACCTTCATTATCGATTTCAACATTGATTTTTGTAAACGTTACTAGTATTAGGTTGTATGTGTTTAAAAAGTTTAATTGACATCGGATGAATTTAGTTTAGGAGAAAAAAATCTTGTAGGTTTTTGGTTTTTATTTTTGTGTGCACGAATATGCGGATCGATTTCAACCATGAGCGTACTCATCCGAGAAATGGATCTAAAAGTAGTTTACAAAAATTTAATCGTTCCAGTGTTTTTTGAGTTACCGTGCCGAACGGACAACACTATTTTACTACGGAGACTGACGCCACCCTAGAAATGAGTTTGAATAAAGATAAAAATATTCTTGATTTTCAGACACAAATCCTACGGTTGAATGGACATAAGACGGAAACGCACTACGTCACAACTTATGATGGGTACATTTTGGAAATCCATCGCATTCCGGCTCCAGGAAAGCCCGTCGTGTATGTTCTTCCTGGGATATTACAATCATCTCGAGATTTGGTTCTGAACTGTAAAAAGAGATCCATCGGTAAAATACCCTTCAAAATTTATACAAAAATTTTTACGAATTTTGAAATATTTTTAATAGTAAAAATAATAATGCTACAATATTTTCAAGTTTTAGACTCACACGTTTAAGATGGAAAAAGAATTTTTGTCTGAATTTATTATTTCCTCAATAATTAGTTGATCTTAGAATTGGCTTTAATCACGCATATTATTAGTAATACATAGTTCTCTTCTCATAATATGATTGTAGCGTCGAAACTAGCTGCAGCGGGATATGACGTGTGGTTAGGGAATTTTCGAGGGAATATTTATGGACGAAATCATAGCAACATGTCTCCGGACAGTCGTCAGTTTTGGAAATTCAGGTATTTGAATCCACGTATATCAGGCTAAGGTTCATTTAAGAATAATTAATAAATTGAGGATTCTTTTAAAATGAAATTTTTTAAATTAAAGTTGGGACCAATTATATCAATACGATGGACCTGCCGCAACAGACTATATCTTGGGTGTGACGGGTGAGTCAAAATTAAATTGGGTGGGATTTTCTCTCGGTAATGCGGAGTTGATTGGGATGCTCTCACTCAAGCCGGAGTACAATAAAAAAATCAACGTTGCTGTGGCCATGGGTCCAGCAATTTTTCTTGGAAACATGAAATCCCTACCGTTCAGACTGATTTCTCCGATTCGGAGAGCCTATGAAGTACGATTCTTTTCAATTGACCTTCGAATGAATAGACCTTGTTGTAAATTAGCAAGTTTTTCAAAAATGAATCTTATGAAAATTTTCATTCTTTATACAGTCGCTAGCGTTCCTTTTTATCCATGGAGAAGTACCCCCACCATTTCTATTTAAATATTGGCAAAGAGTTATCCCGAAAATTTGTGAGATTGAAGGAAAATTCGATGTTCCCGCAATTTGTTCCTTCATCTTTGAACTTATAGATGGGAAAAATGTGGAGCAAATTAATTTGGTATTTTAAATCTATTACTATAGAAAATCATGGAAGGGGAATACTCTGAACAGTAACAGATAATTTTGAATGTCTTTTTCAACGGTTATAGCCTTACCTACCAGCCATATTTTCAACGTTCCCTTCCCCATTCTCCGCCCGTACCATGGCACATTGGTTTCAACTCATTCGAAGTGGGAAATTTGAAAAATTCAGCTATGGTCGACAGCAAAACTTGAAATTTTACGGCTCGCAAGATCCACCTTCCTACGATTTAAACAATGTCAAAGTTCCTATTTTAGCTATGTGGGGAGCCAATGATTATTTCACCACTCCCAAGGTACAGATACATATTTTTAAAATCTCCAATATGTTTAGCCCACAAAATTTATTCCTGTTAAGCTTTCCAAAATCCTTGAGTCTCTTTGGATCAAACGTTTTTTTTTATTATTTATTTGAGTAAAATTATTATATAGGACGTAAGGAAAGTCATCGAGGTCCTCCCAAATGTAATAGAAGACAAGCGCATTGAATTGGATTCATGGAATCACTTGGACTTTATTTATGCAAAGGATGCAGATATTTTTGTTTATGATTATATTGTAGAATTTCTTGCCAGATTTAATAAATTCAACTGAAAACTAGACAAAGCTCCTTGATGAAGCAAGTTTTTACTACAACCAAAAAAACATTTGGAAAACAAAATACAAAAAATTTCTAGGTTAAATCTTGAGTCGTTTATAACGTCATTAAACGATCCGTCATCATCGTAAACAATAAGGTATGGAAAATAAACATGGAATTTATACTTTGTTGAAAAGAATGTTTTCTCACCAAGTATTTTTTACACACCGTTTCAATCCAAACGTCCTACAGAGTCCGTGCGAACTCCCAGGTTTTTTCCCCAACAGTCATGACATGAGCGGGCACTCAAAATACTATGATTAAGGAACTTGCAAAGAATGGATTTTTAATTTGAGGGAAGATTTATTTGCAGCACTAAAAAATTAAAGATGCTATTATCCTCAGTAATATACACTTTTGACAATTCAAACAAAAAAACACTGTAAAGTACATTTATCCACTTGCATTTAGGGAGATGACGTTTTTCATGCTCATTTCATTACGTATGCATGAGTTTCAGATTGGCCTTAGTTGAGCAAGAATTTTGCATAAACAATCTGTGCGTAGTTTTAACAAACCAGTTTTACTAGGCATAATTAAATATGCGTATATATATAAAGGCATTGACAATGGAATACCTTCCAATGTTAAATTATTGTTGAATCCCTTAATATTTTATCTCTCTGATTCAGATTTCCTACTTCCTTTAGTTCCTTTATTGAGGAAATCCTAAATATATAAAAATTATTGTAGTTGTTTAAAATCTTTTAGCTCAAAAAATTTAGTAAGAAGTTTAAGTTAAAATATAATTTTTAAGACTGAAAATAACGTGCTCAATTTGATTTAAAGATTTAATTTATTAAATTAAGCCCACAGTGTCCAACAATGTTTTGTATTAGATTCTCTGTGATTATTTTTCTTACTACTTTAGTTTTGGATAAATCTATAGTAAAGGCCCGGAGCAATGGGGTTAAAGAGTCCACATCCAAAAGAGGAACACTTATATTACAAAACGGTACGACCGTTTTCCGACGACAATGTTCCTATTCGGAAGGTATCGCTCTTGTAGGCTTAAGTACGGTAAATAATTACATGTAAATTTTAAGAAAATTAAATTGATATTTCTCCTGTATTTGGAAACACATAAAATGATAAATCAGAAAAATACATATTTGCAAATTTCAGGTAGAAATTCTCAAATTGTATGGACATGAACCAGAAACGCACTATGTTACTGCAGAGGACGGTTACATTTTCCAGGTTCATCGTATTCCTGCAGAGGGCAAACCAGTAGTTTACGTTTTACCTGGTATAGTACAGTCCTCTAGAGATTTACTATTGAACTGTGAAGGGAGATCGCTTGGTAAGTCATACAAACGCCATCTGTGGGGTACTTTCTAGAAAAAATCAGTGGTATTTTTAATTTTCTAATCAAATAATTAAATTTGCAGCCTCCAAGCTAATTAAAGCTGGCTATGACGTTTGGTTGGGCAATTTTCGTGGGAATCTTTACGGAAGAAATCATAGCAAGATTTCGACGAAAAGTCCACAATTTTGGAGAACCACGTAAGCGGGAAAATTTAGTTAGAAATAGTGGGGTAACGTAATGTGTTAATTATTTTTGTAAATTTTGTATGATGGAGTCTTGTCTAATATTATTTAGTTGGGATGAGATGTTTAAATACGATGGGCCCGCAGCTGTAGACTATGTTTTGAGGGTATCTGGCCAGGATAAGCTGAATTGGGTTGGATTTTCCCTAGGCACCTCGGTCATGCTTGGAATGCTTTCTCTCTTTCCTGAGTACAACGACAAGATCAACGTGGCTGCTTTGATGGCTCCAGGGATTCACTTTGGTCATACCAAATCTTTACCCTTTAGAGGAGTTAGGAGATATCACAGGGCCCTTGAGGTAGTTATCTCCATCAATATATTAACATAAGGATTTTGGTGACAAATTAAAGGTCATACCTAGTCAATTACATATTTGAATTGTATAAATTTTCCAGTCCTTAGTGTTTTTCCTATATCGTGGGGAATTTCCTTCTCCTAATTTATTCTCCTGGTGGCAGAGAGTCGCACCAAAAGTTTGCCGCATGGAGTCAAGCCTAGACGTTCCATCGATATGTTCTTATTTCGTGGAGTTAATAGACAGTAGGGATGTCCAGCAAGTGAATTTGGTAAAAAACGTATTTTCCACGTTAAAGATACATATTCCTAAAGGATTTTGTAAAACTGCAAGGATTTTGATCCGTTATAGCAATATCTACCAGCATTGGTGTCCGGATCACCATCACCCTTCCCTATAAGAGTTCTCGCTCACGGGGGGCAGCTTGCAAGGAGTGGGAGATTTCAAAAATTTGATTATGGCACCCAAAGGAACATTGAATTATATGGGTCTTCAAAACCTCCTTCCTACAATCTAAGTAGCGTTAGAGTTCCCATTTTGGTCATGTGGGGAGAAAATGATAATTTCATCACAAAAGAGGTATCTACATTATTTATTATGAACTTCATACCCATGCATTCAAGTCCGAAATTAAATTTCATGTGTATGTATTTTGTGACCGGGAACAAATAAAGGACGTGCGATTAGCAGTTAAGGACCTGCCCAGTATAGTTGAAGATAGACGTGTGGACTGGGATAGCTGGAATCATCTTGATTTTTTGTATGGGAAAGATGCGGATGTTCTTGTGTATGATTATGTTATAAAATTTCTAGCCAAATTTAATAATTAAATTTTTTTTGTACCAACTATACCCTACGAATGACTTTAAATGTTATATTTTTGGTTCTGCCATCTGCATTGAAAACTACACGCCGCTTTTTGAAGGACCAAATGCCTGCGGCATCCATACTCGAACCTTGAGTTTTTCTTAAAAATGAAAATAATCAATTTCTCACATGTGGCAAAACTCTTATAAACTTCCCATCTACATTTCAATTTATTTATGCTACATTTTTGAGAGAGACATACTTTTTTCTAGACTCGGAAAGCAAATTCTAATCGTACCTAAAAGTTAGTACAGAATTAGCAGCATTGGTGGAAATTATAGCCAGAATTGTGAGCATCAAGGATTTATCTGCAAAGTAAAACGTTCCTACATTCACTGCCAAAGGTCTGCACGAAGTCATTGTCCTCCTCATCCAAGCTGATTGTGAATCATTTGTCGTGGAAACTTGTCTCCGCCAAGACCATAAAGTTTCATTGGAAAGTTCATACATCTCACCCAACATCTTGTAAAATTGTAGGAAAACTATAGTCATTAAGGACCCAGTCACCGTACTCCTTACGGTCCCAAATAGCACAGATAAGAAAATATTGAAAATTACCACCCACAATAATATGACCTCCGCACCCAAAACCCATTTACCGAACGTTGCATTAAAATGAGCTTGTAGTACGGAGAGGCGTTTGTAGCAACTGATTACTTCAATACGAGATAACACATCACTCGGAAATTTCTCGCACTTTTCTAACCTGAATCAGTAACAATGAAATAATTTTAAAATATTAAATGAATGGTGATGCATGTACATTGTACATTATGTAGATAGGTATAATTAACTCACGCCAAATATCTGAGGATGTCATTGAAAATATGGACGTAAATGGTAACCACGAGGACGTTAAAGACCAGACTTAGAGTTTGTATACCATGAGCTCCGTAATGATAGACACAGGTAAGTAACTTAACCCACAATGGTGGTTTCTTCCCATATAGCCAGGAAACATACAAATGTGACTCAGGCTTGGTCATGATTCCAATCAAAATGGTTACATTCATGAAGATGGTCACCATGGTGTAATTGAACATGACGTAAATTGTTTTGCTTGAATTTCCTCTAATGCTATTGTATGCTCTTCTGTCTACGAATAGCAAAAAAACATTCAAAAATATTAGAGGCGTTGGTGTAAGAATAATAAGCGCTCCACCAGAGGACGCTCCATGAATGAATATAGTTTTAAAAATAACGCAATACTTTTACTTACTCCGAAATTCATTGGCAATTTTAATGATGTTCCCGACCAACGTAGCTAACATTTCACCATGAAATAAGATGGTGAAATGGTTTGCATTGTAAAAAACGAATGCAATAACATGGTAGAAAACTTTGAGCTTTCCAAATTTTGGCGCCCCTTCCTTTGTAAATAGAAAGTAGGCTTGACGGAAGAGGAACATCTCGTAGAGGTAGGTGGTTGTGAGGACGTAATACAGAAGGTACCACCTCCATTTCGAGCTGCTGGAGTAAAATTGACCTCTTTGGAAATTCCAACCGTAAGGAAAGAAACCGATGGTACAAACGATGGTCATGAGAGCTCCAAACCATGAAATGACTCTTTCACAAACCATTGTTTTTACTTCCAATAACTATCCTGTTTTTCAGTTTTAGCTATACTTACTGATCAAAGTTCGAAAAATGTTTTTCGAAAACCTTTTTGTTATGATCGTTACGTTACCGCACAAATTCCGACAGGTCTCTCTTTGTGAAGGAGTGCTAGAAAGCGGATTTTATAGAGAGATTGCAATTTTGATTTATAAATTATTACCTTGCATTAAGTGTAGCGTTAATGGAACAAAGTGGCCCAATCGGAGGAATCAGATTGGATTTAAGTGACAATATTATTGTTTCTTTCGATCTTTACATGAATGTCTATGGTCATATGAGATATTTTGGGATATTTGAATCAAAAATTAAAAGCATGTTGACGATTTTTCCATTAGCAGCTTGTTATTAAATGACCGGGTTTATTTTTTAATACTAATTTTGGGTAATTAGAAAAACATGACGGTGGGACATAAAATAGTCGTATGAAATTAATTACGGTGTTTACAAGACACTTAAGTCATTTCAAGATTCCAATCATAAGTTACTTTATGGACATCAACAGTATAGCTAATAATTGATTACAATAATGAAGTTTGAGAGTGGCTGATTGTGAATATCCCTCAAAAGGTTGTTGTACGTTAATAATTTGGGGTCTCTGGGGACTCCACTAAGGCTATGCTTGAAGTGCAAAGTGCATCATTTATGTGGGGTCGTTAGGGCTGAAATTGTATCAACCTGATAAATCTACATAAACTACATATGTATAAAATGAATGATGTTTCCTTAAAAGCAAAGTTTGATTCCGTAACTATTTACTTGCTCTACTCTTTCTCGGATGATTATTCTTACAATTTAGACGTATGTACACAATTTTTTCCAAGCACGAGAGTTTATTTTCAAAAAAATTGGTTTCCACAGGTAAATGAAGAGATTCATTTGAGATTACAATAACGATAAATATTTTACGTATAAATTTTATCAACTAATTCTACATCCTAGAAAATTGTCCATAGATCGTACGTAGCAATTTCATTCGTTCGTAATTATAGTTAGATAAAGGGATGAGATATGTATCGATAATATGTATTTGAAAGTGTCTGTAAAAGTGTAAATGCATTAAAACCGCCCTCACAACATCCATAAAAATTCATATAGAAAATGCACTACTCATTCATACACATTGATTTGAGCCAATAAATATTCTTCTAATGGAATAAAGTTATTACAATAGCTCTGGGAATAAATATTTGATTTGAATAATTTTCTTCCATATAAATTTTCAATATAATTCGAAAATTTCTTAGAATTTCAGCAAAATAGAAATATTTTTCATCTTTAATTACAATAGTTTTTGAGTATGTGTAGCTCTGAGTATGCATATTTGATAAAACCTATCATTATTGTCAAAATGCATTCAAGCTAAGGTTGCTAGTCTACTCCACAAAAACGGAGTTGGTCCCAAAAATCCGTCGACAACTAAAAAATAGAAGTGGGGAACGGCTATAGAAATTCTGGGGGGTCGGCTGGCCCCTCAAGCTTTGATTTTGTAGAAAATAGATAAATCTACGAGTGGCCGTTAACTTTTTTGTATTACAGTAAATGGAGAAAAGTGACGGTTACATCTACAAACTATTTGTAGATCCAGAAAATAGACGAGTAGACGGGTGGTCACAGCAGGGGGTATTTGTAGATTTAACGGTCATCTATTTTATTTTTGTCGACAGCTTTTTGGACTCTACACGGTCTACACCTTGTAGACTAGCAATCTTAATTCAAGCAGATACAGAAATTTTGTAAAATCTTTTGCCACACTTGTCACAACAGCTCGAATTGTCAAAGTACATTAAATTTCAAATTATTAAGACCTGTCATAAGTCCTGGTCAATTTGAGATGCTTCAGACCTAAATTACTTTATAATAATTATAATTAATTGACTATAACTACATTCTAAATTAGATTCTCATTGCTCCATTTTTTCCTTCCTTTTACAGAATAGTAATAATTATTATTCTTCTTCTTAATAACAATAATTTCTCCTTTCAAAAATAAATTAATGTGTTTTACAAGGCAGGAGAAAGTATTTTTGTGACTCATCATTTTCATTTACCTCAGAGTAATATAAAAACTTCACAAAAAGGTGTTTTTCTTTCTACAATGAGCATTTTCAATTTTCAAAAACTCCCTGAATTCAACAGACACAAGCATAAATCATTGATCACACGTTGTACAATTAACTCAATTAATTAATTAGCTTCACGTTTTTAAACAAACAAACAAAAAATGAACATATCATTCCTATACTACACACTTGGCATTTCATGCAATATTTATACACAGACACACACATAAACTCCTAAAAACTTCACAATAAATTATGATTGTGCTGTTTACAATGTTAAAAAAATGATAATCATAACAATAATAATAATAATTATAACACCAGAACAACTGATTGTTTACAGGTTACAAATTGAAATATTAACTTCAACAATATATATATATAAGTATAAATACTGAGAATAATATGATAATTATTCACATCATCAACATGACAAATTATAATTGGTGACATGATGTAAATGTATCGGTATCAAAAATAAAGGACAAATACGAACAAACACATTAAAATAAAAAAGGAACTTCTTAAACGGACGTTTCCGAATTAAGTCTTAAAGTAAATTTATTATTCTTTGGGTCCACCACTTGTTCAGTCAAGTTAATGTGTGGTAGAGCAGCCACGGTGACAAAGAGACTTAAATCTCCATTTCGCAAGAGGAAATTCAAATCATTGGAGATTGTACGTGAGACGGAGATGTCACTCACGAGTGCCCATGAGACTACATTACCTTCACGGTTACCCTGTAAAATACAAAATAAAAATTCCCATTATATTACTATCACCCCATTCTCTTTCCAACCTATACCCCATAGTATCTTATCCATACCAAAAAAAACCCACTAATAAATAATTCATTTGGGGTATACAATAAATACACAAAATAATCTTCAATTGCTATCTCTTACCTGCAAAACAGGTTGGTAGGAAAGGTATCGGTCGAGAAAAGCTCTGGGAGCCAACCCGAGTCTTAAACATGTGGACAAATGGTTGAGAACACTTTCCGCTGTATGCCAGGGTTGTTGACGGGTAGCCCGAAGATATTTTTGTAGGGGTTTGGCAAGCGATGGGAATACAGCTGCAGCTGCTTCCATTGCATCCAATGGTACTGCTGGACCTATAATAAAAACAAAAAAAACATTTTTATTTTATTTTACTATACTAATTGCAAATAATATCACTTATCAATTTCCTCAAGAAACTCGTCTATCAAAAACCATTTAAATTATAACTATATATCTTAGTATGTCCAAAAAACCAGTTGTTATGTACTGAACAGCGAAATACAATAATATGTATACATCCTCCTCAATATTTAAAAGTAGCATATGACTAAAAGGCTCTCCAGAAGAAGTAGGAGACTACGAAAAAAATCCAGCAGCTACCTACTGAGAATAAACAAGTTGTTACTTTGTTGTTCCTCCTGTGTCATTTGATTACCATCTCCTTTACTCACCTATCTACTCACCATACTACCAACCACACACTCAGTTTTTTATATTTTGCAAAACAAAAAAAAACTCTCTTCTCTCTCTGGAGGTACTATGTAATTCAGGCACATTAAATACTTCAACAAGGATAAATATTATACAAACACACGTAATAAGTTGATTTGAAATTCGAAACGCAAGCTAAGAGGAGAGAGAGAGAGAAAGAGGAAAAAACTGTCATATCATCCCATGTAATCTCATTTAACTTATTCACCTCTCTCCGCTTCCATCCTATGATTACACATTCTGGAAACTACTTAAACAGCCGAAATCCATCATTTCTTCTCGTAAAGCTGTCTCTCACACAACTTGCTCTCTCTCTCTTTCTTTCTTTCTCTACCTCACCTTTATTACTTCATAATAGAATTTACTCTCCCCACCTCAATCTACATACTTGCCACTACTCTCGGCGCCTCTGCCGCATACTTATTAAAAGTAGCTTGACACTTTGTACTATACGTCCCATTTATAAGTGGAACTTGTCACAAGAGAAACGGTAGCTACAGTCCAGTGACAAGATTGAAATCCTTTTCAATCCTCATAAAAGTCATTGGCAGTCACGCCAAAAAAAAATCTATTGCTTCACCTCTAATTTAATGGAAACTACCTCTCTTGCAAGAGGACTTAGTGAGCATTTACATTTGTAATGGTAATTATTTATTGTAGCGCACCACAGTTGTGGTGATTATTGTTGTAAGTTACCTTAAAATATAGATAGATAAAATGTAAAAAGGGAGAGATTAAATCTTAGGAATTACATCGATTAGGAATCCCCATGAAAGAACCATTATTTCCTTTTAATTATAATTTAATTCTTTGAATTTTAAAAGACCATTTACTGTGAGTCTTTCTTCATAAGGTTTTTCATCAATTATTTCCAAGGTTCAATTTACAGATAAAAAAATTGCTTTTCCTGGATATGCCTTTTATGTGCAAAAATAATCCTTTAAAATATTTTATGTCAGAGGAAATTATTATTAGCAAATTCTGAATAATTGTGTTGCTCATGACATCAACTTTCTCATGTGCAAAAGGATAAAATCTTTATTAATCAATTTGAGTTTGTGGGTTTTATGTAATTATGGGCTTTGAAAAGAGTTAGTGTATGGAAGGTGTATACGTTTAGAAGAAAAAAAATTACACAAGAATTAAATTCATACATAGGATTTACTATATACAGTATCCAATGTATATATAATATACGTATATTTTGTTAGTGAGGGAATTTTTTTGAACATTCTTCCCATAGAAAATGGACGTTTAGAAAAAAATACGTTTTTGTCATGATTTCACTTATCCACAATCATTGACAATGAGCAACAAAGTTTAGGTAAGAAAAAAAAAGCTTAGTAATTTACAATTGCTGAGACAGGAACAGCAGCCAGCCACAACACCAACACTTGAAATGACTTGCGAATTTCTATTCTTACAATGTCACAGAGTCTCTCTTATATATGGAATCATTGCCAAAGTGCCAAGTACATATATGACCACGGGATTGGACTGGACGAAATAGCATATGATATATAGTATGGTAAAGAAACGCATGGATTTTATCCAACTATTTTTCCATTTTGGTATGGCATCCACCAACCTCCTGTCCTCCTCAAGTCCTAAGCGCTTTACCTATATGTTTACACATAGGTACATATTTGAAGTATGTACATGTAGACAGAATGACCAATTCGAATTCACAGGAATGAAAAAAAACAGACGAATAATAGAAATAGTAATTTGGAAAACGTTTGCGTATCTTATATAGGATTTCCATGTACAGCATTCATAGAATAAGATTGTGTCTCTCTATTATTTTGTCATGTTAGAGTATGAGGATAAGTCAGGTCTCTATACATTAAGATTTTTATTATGACAGATGATTTGTATTCAGTGACTTGAATGTAAGACCATACCGCTTAACATTTTTCTTTCACCGTACTCACACACACACAGAGATATAGACACTAATACTATACACAACATGGGAAAGATACTATAAGTAAAAATACATGCAAGTAATACAATGCAAATGTATATGCAATTACATTTAGCATGTTACCCAAAGATATGTCTCTCCTCCAACGCAACGGTACGTTACTACATTCCTGGGTATTAGTCTAAGTACAAGTTGTAAATACAAAACATTTTTCCCTTTGGCTTCTCTTTTTTCATTCATCATCTTATTCCTACACTATACTTCCGTATACCATCATTATCATCATCATCATCATTTTGCATGTATGTGATAAAAATCAAAATCTTAATTTCTTTCTCCTTATTCCTTACGTATACACACTCACAATAACATTCTGAAAACATTCTATTATTCTATTCTAGCAAAATCCCCAATTCACATGTTTTTCACATTTATTTCGCACCAAATTAATTTTTTTTTACTACCCTCGTAAAATATCACATGCATGCAAATCTGTTTTGTGCAATAAAAATTTCTTCCTTTAAAAAATACACGTCATATGAAATAACCAAGGAAATTTCGCACTTTACTAAAATTCTGACCTGCTCTCATTTAAATAACCTCCCATAGTAATAGAGTTTTAAATAACAGGGAAAAACCTTCTTGAGCTAACAAATGGCTGATAAAAAATACTAAACCCATACATTACTGTACATTGAATACATAATAATGCTTCATAAAAGCGGTTGCTAATTTCATTACTCCTCTCACTACATTATTAAATTCCCAAATAAAACTACACCTTAATTTAAATTCATGTCGAGTTCCCTCTAATCCTCCATTTCCGTGCTCCAGTTTTTGTAAGACTGGAATTATACATATGAACTTTCTCTGAATATTTTTCTATACCATTAAAATCCCATGAATTGTGTGTATCTAGTATTTACTTAACATACCGTCGTGTAGAATACTTGATCATTTTTCTCTCTATGGTTGGGAAATGTACGCAATGGAACTCCACCCAAAAAAAGTCCCACATTGGAAGTGGAGGATCCTCTGGTTTTGGAATAATTGTGTAAGCGAATTCTTAATTGGTCACACACTACTGCCCATCACGTCTCTTCCTTGAAGAACTTTGTATATGCATGTATTGATAGCTTGAAGGTTGATTGTATTCTAAGGAAGAGTCCTCCGATAAAATCTAATTGTTCTTTTATTACGAGATTTAAAGACGATATTACCCATCACAGCAGATGTTCTTCCCTCACATTATACTCACCTAATGCTTTCAATATCCGTAAAGAATGTAGCATTCTTTTTTCTACACCCATTCCTATATTATAGATATACATATATATGTATATTATATTTGTATATATCTATATGAGCACATTAAAGTGATGGAGTCTCGCGTGAAAGCCTGACACAAAAGACCTGGATTTCGGAAAATGTAATCTGCCACGAAAATCAGCAACCTAATTACTCCCAAGCCTTTTCCATATGAACAGTTCTTTGCCATGGTCTCGAACATTACTCGCCCCTTTCAGAGGGCTATTAGTCTCTAGTAAAAGAATCTGTCTAAGAGCAAAAGAAAAGCAAAATGGTGTCCTCAAAAAAGAAATTAAGTGCTAAAAGTAAGGTTGCAATTCAATTACTACTCCTCCATCTCTCCATGTGCTGGACTCAATTCTCTCCGGTTTTTCATCCTTTTTTCTTCTCTCTCTCTCTCTGCTCAATATTCTACTCATACCTTTCTCTACAGATACAGAGCTATACATATCTACACCTAGACCTACGCTATTACCTAGACATTTGCAATTTTATATATAATTACAAGTATATTATAAGGCTAAATGCAACTGTAGAGATGTAGATAATTTTCTCAAGGTGTATTAATAGCATATATAGCTTCTTCTTCTTCCCCCTGCTTACTTATATCCTGCTGACTCATGCCATGTGCGGTAAAAAAATGTTATTCTTGCTTGAATGAATCAATTGAAATGATGAGCGTTCAACTTGCTTATTATGATTACGTAGGCGTCCAAAATGTAATTTGCTTCATGTCATCCTCTCCTCCGAAAAAAAAAACCTCAATTCAGCAATGGTTGTTGGAAACAAGGCTATTGAAAAACTCTATACTGTACTCTCCCTTAGCTTTTTTTTTTACTTCTCTCTACATCGTCTCCCAATTCTCCAACACTTTCAAACAATTTAATTCACACACATGCTGAACATGAAGGGGAAAAAAACTGCTCAATGAAGAAAAAAATAGAGGCTCATCATAATAAGACACATTGGATTCATTTAATCCTTGTCGCCAATCAAAAGTTCATTAGCTTAGAGGCATACATATTGTATACAGATAGGAGTAAAGTACCAGGAATGGATAAATACAATAGAAAAATCCTCTAGGATAATTTTAAAACCTTTTTCTTTTACAAACACACACACACACACGTACAATGGCTTACATACACACAAGCTCCCAACAGAGAGGATCAGTACTTGAAAAAGTAATATGTATCTTCATGAGGAGGAGTATACTGGAAACCGATAAATTACTATACGAACCCCTTAGAAAATAATCACCTTCAGAGGAAATATTCGCCGGCTAATTAAACGTATTCAACATTAATTAAAATCTCCTTATTTAGGCTAGTTGTAATTGAAATTCTGGCCTTGTTAGCATATTCTCTACACTGCTAAATAAATACGAACCGCCACTTTTTTTTATGGAAGCACCACAAACACACACGCACACACACGCACACACACACACAAACCCATACATTCAAATACGATTCAACCTGTCAGAAGATTTCACTCAAAAATCTCCCATTCTTTATTATTCTTCCATTCATTGAATCTTCTACTCGTATCTTAGACAAAGTTAAAGATGTATAAGAAGAAGGAGAAAAAAAACAGATTAAAGGGTAAGGTCCGTCTTGAGAAGCGAATTTAAATTCGAGTCATATTTTCTAATTAAAACATGTCCACTTTAATATGGAAGTCTCTTCAAAAGCCATACTATTCTCATGAACTGCCACTATTGCAACTTGCCATGTATGAATACATACTGACAACAGCATATATATTCACATGAGTAGAATTCTTCCTCATGCATTTCTACATGCAAATTCAATGGTGTGTTAGAGTAGTAATAAAGAAATATCTTAAAAAAATACACCATTCAAAATTCAAGTATTCCAAGTCTTCATAAATTAACACTCCAAAGGAAAACCCTACTTATAAAATTATGACAGCAATAACAAGTTCCGAGGCATTTGAACATTTCCCCAAAGTCATGTTAGTTATTGAAAAAAAGCCTTTTAGAACATAATACATAATAGTATACATCTCTTCTATATAAATATATTCATTCATACCGAGTACAAAAGACAGATTTAATACAAACAAACATCAAGCCCAACCTCCCAATAACCTACAACAAGAGCCCTACTTGAAAGATGTATGCATGCATGTTCCGGAGAGTAATAAAAAACAGAGGAAAGAATTATCAGCATTGAAAGATACAAGAGAGACAAGAAGATGAGAGAGATGGAAAAGTTAAAATACATTTCATGAGTTCCGCGACAGAAGGAGACACCTTTCCATGTCTACACATTTCCTTTTATTATACTAAAAGCTTAAATTTAATGTTCTGATTCGGTGATAGTAAATAGCAGAGAGAATGAATTGAGCTACTCTTTTTCTTCTTACGTATATATTATAATGCAAAAATCCTTCTCTCCCCTCTATAATTATATGGACCAAAAAGAAATGTTTATACTTGACTGACTCTCAATGTCTCTCTACAGTATTATGATCTTTCAACAAAAACAACAATAGTCAAATAAAGTTGTTTTTACGCCTTTCCCTTCCCTTCCAACAAACACAACAACAACAACTTTATATATGCACAATAACAATAATCATAATAATCAAATTCATTCTAACTCTCCCATGGCGTCCCTTATTCATAATCCATTCTTATACATACAAACAATAACTGGCTAAATTGAATAGTAAAAAAAAGCAAATGTCCTATAATAAAATTCATCTTCTTCAAAAATCTTCCCTTTGATTTTATTGTACATAGTAATAGGTAACTTGCGAAAAAAAATTTCTTCATAGAGTCATAAAAAGAATATCGTAAGTAAGATTGGAAGAAATGAAAAACAGACCGACCATGCGTGTTCAGCACTGTTTCAAAACTCCAGAGCTAATTTATTAATGATAGTCATTGAATCATCAGGGAGGAGTAAAGTTGACTAGAAAAAAATGCAATTTTCAGCCAGAAAAAAAACAACTAAATTTTGTGGAGAGTAAATGGCATAATAATGAAAGAGAGAGAGAGAGAGAGAGAGAGACTTGGAGTCTTAAGTGAAACATATTTGGACAATTTTCATTATAAAAGATACATAGCTAAAAGCTATACTACTACTACTACACTAATACAAGGATAGAGGAGTAAAAAAAAATTCAAACCTTGCTCATCTTGAAGTCTTTTAATGTGCGTGAATGCTTCTTCAGCAGCTGTAACCAGCCGGGCTTTCCTTTTCCTCACGCGGCGTTCATACTCATGTTCTTCATAAAATCTCTCGTTGTGAGACATTCCACGGCGGGATAATCGACCCGTCTGAAAAAAACAAAAAAAAATATATAAAAATTGTAATTTAAAATGTAGCAAAATTAGAACCAGTATAAATATAGAGAGAGACAAACGGCGGAATGAACCCCGCACTTGATATTTAAATTAAAACTCAATAATAATTACATCTTAATGTTGAAAGGAGACAGGTTTCAAAATCATGTACACATCAACTTTAGTCGCTCATATCAGAATCAGATTGAATAATAAATCTTGTGAGCAAAGTAAGTATGGAAATGAAAGAAGGAAAAAAATCAATCGTGTGTTTCTGTGTTGGCAAGGAAAAGCAAGAAAAATTCTAGTAAAGCCGGACCAATTACAAGAGTTAACAGACATTTAATAGCAGAGCGCCTGGTTTCATTTTCACTTCACTTCACTTAAATCTTCACGCACCCGCAAAAATTCCAGCTTACGTTCTATACAACATCTCACCATATCTTTACACACACACACGTTATTTGAATAATATATAAGACCTTTATATAAAAATACCATGAATTTATATGTACATGGCATGGTTGTAGGTAAGTTGAAGAAGGTGCCAATTAATAAAATTGAAACCTTGTTGCTTTAACACACTATAAGGAATTTAATTCCAAATTGCATATGATGAACGTGGTTTTGTATCTGCAGTAATAATAATTACTATAAGGGAATTTCTCTTGGAAATATTGTTACTTTTTAATGGCTTAAATGATAATTATTATAATTATTATGTATAACATAACACATGACACTCTACCTACTTCAAGGGTTATGCAAACTATATACTGGAAGGAATCTCTGTGTAAATACCGCAACTATTTCATATGTGTATAATACAACAGTTTTTAGGTGGGAGTTGCGGGATTTAATTCTTTCCAGTTTATCTTTATAAAAATACCGCTCCCGCTAAAATTACCACATGCATTAAGTGAATTAGTTACATAAAACTTTACTATTGGGAAAATTAGCGCAGTTCACAACGTATTAGGATTTAGGATCATGATGAGACTCGGTGAGCAGTTGCTGTCACTCTAGAGAATAAGGGAAAAGAGGCCTGTGGCCCAAAAATGATTGACCGTTACGGTACACGTGACAAATATTAACACTATAGGAAAAATTCTTTTGGTGTCTTAATAATTATTAATTTAGTCACTAAAAGTTCAAGTCTTTAGTTGGTTTACAATAACTGCCTGATCCTCTGAGATATTTGCTTTTTTACTACTTTAAACACACCTTGCATGGCCGGAAAGCATATTAAAAAATCCTCGGAATTTATACGTACATTACATCAACGTATACTGTGTGGATTATTCATGTTGAAAAAACAAACAAGACCGAAAGGATTTCAAATTCAAAAAAGGTGGTCCACCATCCCTATGGCTTTACTGATCGATCATGAGATAATAGCGTATATTAAGTGGTTGTGCAACTAGATGAATTTCTAAAACTCACAGCATATGGAGTCATAAACCCAATCATTATGATAATTCCCGGCTCTTCCTCTCTTTTTCTCTATTGAGTCCAGAGCTGCTCCAACTCAAGAGAATACAATAAATTTTTACATGACTTTATTATTATTTCTTAGAATCCCTACATATTAATGCAATGTCTCTAAGAAAACAAAGACTATAGTCAAAGTGGAAGGTTCAAGTTTTAGCATAACCCTGCTATCTATATCTATAATAATTCTCAAGAGACGTAAGGAAACATTAAATTGGTGGTTAAACTCCTTTCCTCATATCTCTATTTCTTATCACATACACACCACACATATGTACATTGAAAGGTGTACCTGTACATCCTTAAAGAGATATAAAAAATTGTAACATTTTGCATACACTTCCCATTTAACATATCAAAATCTCTCTCTCTCTCTCTCTCTCCATAAAAAGCACTGTTCTATACAGATATAATAATAATATTACATTAATTTCCTTAGATATATAATTTACATGTAAACTTTCCTCTCCTACAGGAAAAATCCTTCAAAACCCAGGACTTTTGCTCTGTATAGATATTTGACTTTTCAGAGAGACCATTAAAATTGAAAATGGAGTTAAGTGTGTATTTAAATATACAGAGGGGCGGGTAAGATGAGTGCACACAGCCGGGGGAAATAGACGCGCTCACCCGATTATTTCCCCTTGATGGTGTGTATTTAACTATGAATGTAAAGATAAGGGAGACTGGCCTTAGACCAACAAACTATCAGAAGACCAAGACCAAGACTAACTACGAAGAAGAAGATGATGATTCTCGAGGAAATTGAAACATTCAGGGATGACCCGTGCATACAAATTGATTTATTCCCCGTCATGGAATCTTTCTCTCTCTTAACCATGCAAGGTTGACTGGAAAGGTTCCTAATCATTGGGCATGGATTTATATTTCCACATGAAAAAACACACGCAAATAAGATTCTTCTCCTTTCCTCATTATCCAAGTATTTCTTAAGAAATCTCCCTATACAAATCTCCGGCTTCCGCTACACACAAAAAAACATATATAGGCAAATCAAATCTACCAAGGAACAAACAAAACCACATCGAACGCCTCCACCATACTTCGGTTTTAAATTCCTTAATCCTGTCAACAACTTGTTCCGACATGGATTTACATATAAATCTAACTAAGTAAGCAGTATTTAAACATACAAAAAAAATACAATGAGATATTAAGAAGATTGAACGTTTAAAAAAAATGTACACATGGACAAGACAAGGGCATCCTTGTAAATAATAATAATTATTACATGCCATTCCCAACACACAATAATTAGTTCGAAATAGCTTGATAGTTAATTACAAACCTGGTACATTGTGTAGTATGTATTGTAATAAGAGTGAGGAGATGGGAAATCAAAAAAAAATATTATTACTCAACAGCTTGCACTCGTGCATCTTATTAGCACTTTGGGAAAATGAAGAGAATGCATAAATATATCTACAATATCCTAGTTAATGTAACATTTTCAAAGGAGGAGAAGGAGGAGGAGGAGAAAAAAACATGACAATACAATGGAATGGAAGAGAAGAAAAAAAACAGTTAATAATGACAATTCAAGTATTATTGTAATTTACAATGCAAACATATTTACTATAGAGTGCCTTTACAACCATTTATGTCTTCCCTTAGCCTCCATCCATTCAATCAAATATTACATGAATATGGCACAATTCTATACATGTGTAATCATCCTTTAGAGTGTACTCCCATCCAATACACACGTACGTATTCGTATATATAAAATCCCTCCCGGCTGTCTCGAATTACAAATCCAACACATCAAAAAGAAAAGAGCAAGATGAAGCAAACAACTCCAATTTTTCTGATTCCTTTTCATACATTATGTACATACAGACATTTAAATGGAATCTCTCTACACAGCTCTTACATGAGGAATCCTCATATCCTCAAACCAAAACTATAAATTCTACATACCGAAAAAAATCCCTTTCCATGCATCCTACTGATAAATGCAATGAAAGAGAAAAAAACCTTAGCAAATTTGCTTGAAAGGAAGATACTCACGTTTTACAAAAAAGTTTTACAGAGGAATCCAGACAATTTTGAGTTGAACCAACTCCAGGTATAAAATCCTTCTCTCTCTCGCTCTCTCTCTAACAAATACAAGTTGAACAAGTAAATAACTATAACTGTAGACTGTGGGCACACATATCTAATAATCGTCTCCACACAAAATTTACATCAAACTTAACACTCTCAAGAATTCGAGACTCTTGGCAAAAGTATGAGAGAACTTGTAACTAACAATAAATGTAACCACTCCAACCTTATTACATCCTGTAGTGTGTTATAGCACAGATAAGAATAAAATTTGTCTTCTTCTATACTAATAAAACTATATATACAAGTCAAAAGCTCCAGTTAGCTCCACGTATAATATATATCATTCATTGAATACTCTCTGATGAGAGAGAAAAAGTCTCCACACCAGACAAGAATATTGAGGGAAAAAAATCAACAAGATCACGATCAAGAGCAAGTTATAAACCCATATCTAACTATACTAATACTATGACGTATGCATAGCACGCCTTTTACTATAATACATATGCTCAATATAGTGCAACAAGTTAAACATTGCTCCCAGCAATGTCTATTCTTCTTCACATTCCAATCCAATTGCACACCATGTAATGTGAATTAGTTGAAAAAATACAATCTTCCAATAAAAAATGAGCAGAGTGCAGTCTAAAAAAAGTCCGCAAAAATACACAAATCTCCCCATACCAATCCAACATACATACATTTGCACATCGCCTACTTACCATAGATCATAAGTAGGGGATTTTAGCATAAATCATAACAAAATTACACTGTACACTCCAGGCCTTCATTTGAAGTATACATATGAATATGTTGAATCTTATCATGCTAATAAGTTGGCAAATAAATTTAAATAGAAAAACGCATACAACCAGTAAATCTCTAATATTCAATTAATCCAGTAACTACCTACTATGTAAGTAGTTAAGTGGATTCTCTGAGAGCTTCAATCGCCCTACCGCCAAAGAATATATTTTCCCTGAATATAAAAGTGATTTTTGACATTTAAAAATATATGTATGTACACAATATAATGGTAAAGAATAAAAGGCTTGTAAGAAAGTGTGAGTATGACAAAATACTCTGCATATTAAAATTTTTGAATACATGTGTGCTTTTTCCTAAAGAAGAGTTGTTTCCCAGTTGTTAGTAGATATACAGCGATCCCTTCCATTGTAATAAGTATATGTACATATACCTCGAGAACTTTAGCATCCCAAATCAAAACTCAAATCACGTAGTTGTGGAGGAATCATAGGGAATCGGAAAGTTAAATTTGAAGCCAAAGTCTAACATGCAGTGTGTGTGTGTGTGATGTGGATAGGAGAAAAAAAAAGTTTGGGCAATAAATCATGGATATGAGACTCGGAGCTTACTATTACTAAAAGAATCATTAGGACTCAAGGGGGAAGTTAAAAGAGGACAAAAATTCGGTACAAAAGTGTAATGTTGATTTATAATGTTGCTTCTTCCCCAACATCACACTTAGCCTTGCTTGGCCTACAGATATAGAAAAAGTAATAAGTAGTATCCACTTGAGTTAAGGAAGGATCTTTACTGAATACCAAATACATTGCCTCTACTATCTGTATATATCCATACCCATAGGATAAAATAGTAGTAGTAGTAGTGGTAGTCGCACATTAAAACTTAACGAGAATAAGCTTGATAAGTAGGTGCATTGTAAAGTAGAGAAAGAGAGGGAGATAGGAACATTTTTCTTGTTTGTGAACAACAACAACAACATCTTCGTAGC
Organism: Spatulosminthurus flaviceps; assembly: GCA_034693705.1. Taxonomy (NCBI): domain Eukaryota; kingdom Metazoa; phylum Arthropoda; class Collembola; order Symphypleona; family Sminthuridae; genus Spatulosminthurus; species Spatulosminthurus flaviceps. The sequence goes on from JAQFXU010000727.1 coordinate 35,813, forward strand.
AAGTAATAATAATAACTGGGAGCAGTAACGTGCAGATTCCAATCCCAGAATTGAAGCGGCATGTGACTCCACATATACGTACATTTTTAATGGCTATAACACGAAGTTAACTAGTTGGATATATTTTTATATATAAAATACTTACCGGAGTAAAGGAAGAAGGAATCCCTTCAAAATCATAAAACTTGAAAGAAGGTGCATTTGAATTATTAATGGAGGCATGTCGCTTCCTCAAGGGTGGAAGCCGGTCTAGATGTGGATTGTATGCTGGGAATTCGGCGTAGTAATGTTGCAGAACCCACACCGCTGCTCGCTGAATACTCAAGCTCCCAATGGTCCACTGTTTGGACACACCGTCAGGGGATCGTACCACTGTGATCTGTACATACGAACAAGAAGGAGAAGAAGAATATAGTGAGAACCGTAAGGTTTAACAATATATTAGCAACAATTTATATCCTCATGCTGATTAACGTTAAATTATTGACAGGCTATTCATCTTCCACTGTCACTATAAATCATCTCTTTTTCTTTCTCTTTCCCTCATTCAACTTCTCAAAACATTTCTCTATAACTTTATGATCTTTTAACTATTACTCCCTCCTTCCTTCCTTCCTTTCTTCCTCCACTACATTCTTCCTTTTACGTATTTTTGTACACCCTAAACAACTCTTCCTCATTGAAAAAAAATCACTCCAGAAATCCCATCTTCATTATATTTTTTCATTCATTCATCCTCAAAGAAGCTCAATACTTCCTTAAAAGTCACTGGAAATCCTCAAGCCTTTTTTTTGCCAATAATTTTCTGCATATATGGTACCTATTAAAAACTGAGGGGGGAAATGTCATTAAAAAAAACAATAAAAATTCCAAAGATCATTTTCAAGGGATTTCTGGGAAAAATTACCGCCATCCTGTTATATTGTATTTTTTTAATTAAGGATTTCAATAAAGGCTGGTTAAAATTGGCAAACCATGGATGATCGTTGAATAGGAAATTCTTTTGGTAGAAAAAAATCAAAGCAGCTAAAAATTTCCAAGGAATGAGAAAATAACTTATCGAATTTCAATGACTTCCATTCACTGCAAGTAACAAGGTATGGATGAGAGGAGTGAGAGAGAGAGAGAGAGAGAGAGAACAAAAAAAATAGACAAAAAAAGGATGAGAAATTGAACCTGAAACTGTGGTGAAATGTGTCGAACTTCAGTGAGAAGAACACCAAGGTAATGAATAGCTAAGAGACCATCAGCAAGACCACCAGCAAAAGCCGTTGCTCCCACCATTGACAAGTCACCATCTTCTTCCGCTCGTACCTTTCAATTAAAAAAAAGAGACACAGAATATATTAGTACTTTGCTATATATACATAATAAGCTTGTATGTTCTTCAATGGGATATAAATAATGGAAACGAAAATAAATTTGTGGTACACACACACATACACAAGTTTTACTTGTATTTCTTTCCCTCTTGAAGTTTTACTACAATAATTTCTTTTTTTTTTCTCTCTCTCTCTCTCGTTTTCTTTTATAACCATTTTCCTTCCCTTAATTAACATGATGTCAGCACTTTGATATTTCCCAACTTTTCTTCCACATTTTTTTCCACCTTCTCATCATACACATATCTTGCTCATATAATTAAGACATATATAATAATTATGTTTGAAAAATTAAGCCCAACTTTACTTGTAAAGAATCAACTCAATTATTCTCCTCATAATTTCTTCTCTACCTAAGAAGGTTTCATTACACAGTATCTAGGCTACACTGTGTAGCTCCTACACTATTTTATGCGTACAAGACAGTGTCACTATAGCATGGTCATAAATGTGAAAATAGTTTCAGTATAACCACAGCTTCATTCTATAGGAGCTTGAAAAGATGCTACTTCTCAATTGTACTGGTTTATAAGAAGATTGAGAGAGAAAAATTACGTACACAATTATAATAGTAGGTAAACTAGAACTGATATGTGAGGTGAACGTGAGTCTGAAGAGAATGGGTAAAAAATTAAATACAAAAATATCATTTTCTCTCTCTACAACTTTCCTTCGCCGAATGGAGCATGAGGACAGGTTTACGTCTCAATTAAAACCATAATAAAGGATAATCTTGATAATGATCTGTCGTAAAATTTTAGACAAAAACATGAGAGAGTTTGCCTTTGAAGTAGTCCGCTTTAGGTTGTAGAGCATTATATGTATCTATATAGGAGGAAGAAAATCCTAGAAGTATAAAAGTACTCATGTATATACATAATACAGGTATAGCTATCACATCAGCAGTAATTCACCATATGAAGTCATTGAGACTAGGAGCAGAGGAGTAGTTGGAGCCCAGCCCCATAGCTACCTACCCCATTCTAATTATTGTTATGGAACCTCATTAATTCCTCTTAAAAGATTCTTTAAGAAGATAGGGGATTCCACAAGGCCTGAACTGAACATATGAAGAGTACCAGGGAGTATCATGCAGATAATTGCCAGCTAAAATTCAAGTACTTATATTATTTAGCTGTAAATGTTAATTAGGTAGTTTTTCCTATGCTAAAAAATTGACACTAACTCTTTTTTAAGTGTTCACAGGTTCCTTTCAATGACTCATAGGTGTGAAATAATTCTTTATATTGGCATCATTCTTCAAGACTGCACAAGTACTCCATGCTAATTTATCTAAAGCTTTAAAAATGAGAAAAATTCTATACTATTCCTCCTGTCATATCTCATCTTAAGATTCTCCTTAAGCAGACGTATAGTTAATCTTTATATTTACATATACATGTATATTCAATAACGGGGAGTAAAATTTGAAAGCATTTTGGATGAGACAATTTTTTTCGAAAAACTCACCCAATAGAAAAGCCAGAAGGTAAATGAAGCCAAGAAGGCTAAAAGGAGAGTGATGGCACGAAAGAAAAATATCCTCGGCATCGTTGCAGGAGATCCTTTCCAAAATATCGCCCAAATTGCTCCAAACAGTGCAATTAACTTGACAGACAGTGTAAGAAGAAATGCGTGGCATTCCGGACCACATTCTCGGACATTCGTTATCGGACGAGTTGAAGGGAAACCTATCCGGTGACCCACTACCATAAGGACTGGACTTGCTGCCGCTATTACCACAATACCCGCTCCTACTAATGAACCAATGTATCTGCAATAAAAACAATGACAATTTTTTTATTACCTTTTCATTTCCAAATTCCTCTCATCAATTATCCCCCGTAATGACACATTGTAAGGTTTGAGAGGAACAAAAGTTCAGTTGAAATAAGTTCATAGAAATGTGCTCGCATACATACAAAAATCCGAGTAACTTTATACACACGCGTCTTTCTTATAGTATTGCATTGTGTAAAGATACAATCAATCCCTTACCGTTGGCACCAACTTAAATTGACTGACGGGTCTTGATTGGGTGGCATGGTCGCCCATTTAATAGTATTAGTGGTATTATTTCCTACGGGGGAGTTGGACCTGTCCGAGGTATTACCAGTGACAGCTGTGGCTGTGTCACCCCATCCGTCATCCTGTGTACATATCAGTCACAACCAAACATGTAATTAATTGTCACGCTTATTTAACATATACTCTTGCAATACGAATTCATCCTAACAAAATTCCCACCTCCACAGTTTTTTTGTCCACATTTTTTTTAAAATATTTACAATATACTTTACAAATCTCGATTTTTTTAAAAGGTCAAGCTAAAAAAGGCTTGAACTTTCCCATCCACACGTGAACTTATGTAAAACACCTACAGCAATAATAGCAATGGAACAAACGAGCACACATTTTTCTCAACCCCTGAGCGTTTCCAGTTTTAATTTTTTAGCAAAAAAAATATTTACTACCACGATTTTAATTTCCCGTGTGTGTGTGTGTGTGTGCTATTGTGCGTGTGGACGTTGGTAGTATAATAATTAGGGGGAAAAAAGTGAAACACTTGGAGCTAACTGAACTTCTACAAGCTTTTTCCTACATATGATCTAATGAGTGATAAAATGTGAACAAAACGATGCTGCTTATAACCTGCGGATTTTTTCTCCCAGCATAATATAATTAAATGAGACAAGGGTTAGAGGAAGGGGAAAAAACTGAACTCATAAACTTAGACTGTTGCAGACTCAACTAACTACCAATAGACGACATAGACTGCTTTGCTCTGTAGCAAAACATTTTCTTACATATAATTGAAGCAAGTGCTATCCACATCAAGGTCAATGGTACAATTTACAAATTATTACAATTTACACGCCAGGGTGAAACACGAACTAAATTGTTCTTCTAAAATTTTAGACCGCTTTTTCAAAACGTACGGGAACGTACAGCTAAATATTTGGGTCCTATAAAACTTATAAATATTTTTGTAATAAATTAATGTTGAAAATTGTCTCACCGTCGTCACAAAATTAACGTTCACTTGCTAACACTTTTTTTATCTCTATGAAAATTGGTATTTATAAGCAATGGAATAAAAATGCCCTTTCCAAAAGGCGTCAACTTTTCCCTAGCTGTTACACAATATTTTTATTTTCTAATAAGCTTGACATTTTAAAAACCACTGCATAGGGAAGATTCCTCTGAGACAGTGTGTGACGCAGAAGTCAAACACAAATCTCCAGTCTCATCCTATCTATATTTGACCATGGTTATGTACATTTAAAAGTCATTGCGCCTGCATCCTTCTTACTTATTAGACCTCGTTTAGATGCGCTCCTCAATAATAATAAAGAATCTTGAGGGGGGAAGTTGCATAGCCCCATTATAAAAATATTTTCAGTATAAATTATGCAAAGGAAAGAGACTATGGACTCAAGACAACAACAACTGTAATTACAATTATCATGAATTACGCTCCGTAAATTTCTTGTGTCAAGTTCCCTCTCCTTAACTCCTTCATTCCTTGCATATTTTCTCAATAACGTCGATATATACATAAAGATAGAGATACTTGAACTTTCGTTTTATCTCTTTATTATGTAACTCTTGAAGCTTCAGTATATACATACACCTAACTAAGTATGAATTTACCAAGAGAAATTATTATATTTCGTGCTTGAGCCCGCATTTTATAAAAAAATTTGCATAATAATTACTACAGATATTCTGGAGGAAAAATATTACAATTTTGCTGGATAGTTTTTTTGTTTGTAAATCATCACCTGAGGTAAAATTTGAACTTCAATGACTTCATGTCCTTCACGAACGGACCCACCCCGAATGCCATTATCGTTGGGTGACACTTGCTCCATTATCTCAATCTCACTTCCATGTCCACTCTCAGGTGTTTCCAGTAATGGCTCCTCCCTCCGTGAATTTCGACCGGATCTATTACTACTGTAAATAAATAATACACAGAATTAACATTAACACCTATGTTACTCATAATAATGATAAATATGATAATACAGAGATAGAGTTCAGAGTAGGGAAATGTACACACATGTGGCTCATTTTTATTATATTACCCTTCCTCTTCACCTCATTTCACATTCTGATAGCTACTCCGATTAACGCATATAATTTCCACCAACACTATGATAATACAGTCTTTTAATGCTACTACAGATTAAAAATTGTTCAGCACAAATCCCTAAGTAAGACTTAAAGAGTCCTACTTTAAATTAATATTATACACCTTTGATGTCTAGTTGTAAGTAGTGCATTTGAGTAACTTCCCACGGATTTGATCAAATAACAATAATTATTATTTCCTCCTTATCCCCAAGCTATCCTGGATCTCAGACCACCATCTCAGATACAATTATTATTACTGTAGTGGTATAGTCCTATAATAATAAGGAACACATGTTTTTGACCCCTACTAATAACACTCAACCCATAATTTCCAATTTCCCTCTCCGCGTTTCCAAATTCTTATAACAAAGCCTCCTGGATACAGTTTTTTTGTGTTTTCGCAAAATATTCCGATTAAACCCCTGCTCTTCCAGAACTTCTTATATATTATACATATGCTTCTTCATATAAATCAAGCAAGGGTAAATCAATTCAAAATCGAGACCTCCATAAAAAAAATTAACAAGCTAAAATTTAGTGTTTTGGAAGAATTGGATGGAAACTCAATATGAGCTCGTATACATGCGAACCTTCGGCATTCATTTCCTTCGCTGCGGTCCAACCAACGCCATAATAATGCCACTCTCAATCTGGATCACTATTATTACCCCAACACTTAGGTAATAGTTTCCGAGGATTTTGCACGCTTCTGTATATACACGACATGTTCAATGTCCATTGGAATCCACTTTGCCATAAACAACTCGCCTTATTAGTGAATAAATGTACTGTAACTTCATGTGCTCTTCACATGGTAAATTACATATTAATAATTTCATCTGTAGCTTATTTTTTTCTTATATCATCTATCTACCTATGACTACTTCCAACAGGAGTATCCTTCCCCTTAGACAAGGTACCTTCCCAATGTCCATCAATTATCGCAAAAAACTTGGCACAAAACCCGGGATGAAGATGATAAGACTTCTAAAGAAGTTCTGTATACTCTCCTTGCCAAAAAAGCTAGTTCAACAAGTGTAAAAAAATCCATTTATCACAATTGGAGTAACAGAATTAGTCCAGCTGTAAACTTGCAACTATACTGCAACCTGTCATCCCCCTAAGAATTTCAAAGAACCTGAAGCCATTTTTTTTAACCGGCGAGCCAACAATCGCTCCATGTAGTACAGTTGTAACATAAAGTTTGTAAGCAATACTCTCATGCAAAGTAGAGAGGTGCAACATAGTTGATCTAACACATGTCATCATAGCCAGAAACAACTGAGTCCGATTCCATCAATTTTTTTTACAATCTCTAATTAGGATGATTCGAGTGTAGCTCAATAAGAAAAAAAACCTTTATGCAAATGTCTATCTGCAAAATCCCCTTAAATCACCCATAATACTCAATGACAGACGAATACCAATATTTGACATAATATCAAGTCATAATCTTCCTTACAACTTTATTACACTTGATTGTTCTAGGTCTGT
>JAQFXU010000728.1:0-42751 GCA_034693705.1 Spatulosminthurus flaviceps
GTTGCTTATAAAGCTTACACTTTGGTTTTATTTATTTCTTGGCTGTGTTGCCCTTCTTTTAACTTTAATAAAAGTTCTACTCTTGCCTTTGGAGAAAATCATCCCTCTCCGTCTCATCTCTCATTCACATCCAAAATTAGAATATATATATATACATGGATGTGGTGAAATTCTATGGAAATGAGATGGCTATACTAAAATGGGTGCTAATGAAATGTTGATGCATGTGCTAAAAGGTCGACCAACCTTTACTGTTTTTAGTATTTGTACATATCCCTTGTAATGTGTACAAAATGTATTTATCACTAGTACAACAACGTGAAATCGATGTATAAACAGCAAAGGGAGCTTCTATTCGTGGAGCTTTAATATCTATTTTCAAGTTTCATAAATATGTGCAAAGCTCCTACATAATTATATACTTGTAGTTGTGAGAAGAGTTGGCAGTATTGTATGGTGTATTTTGGCCTGCATCTCTCTCTCTCCCTCTCTCTCTCTCTTATACATGTAAGCACTTATGTGGTAGAATGAAATTTATTTATGTATGAGTTCTGAGATTTGCTTTGTGCTCTTTCCTTATCCCTCTTGACTTGCTCATAGAATGAATTTTTTTCTCGGTTTATTTGCATGTCTAGGAGTCATCAGAAAGATGCCATGTGGTTGTTCGTAACCATTTGTTATTATGATAGGAAATGGTATAATTTAACGTGATGGTGACCTTGCTGTCCTTACTTACTGAAATGTAATTGCCTCAAACTACATTTGTTCCCACTGAAATAAACACATGTGGCTCATCTGTAAAATTGCACTCTGTTATATTGTAGACCATTGTGTATTTTTTTTACTAGCCGTGTTTATTGACTTTCTATGTAGTGCTAGTATGTTACAATACATACATGTATACATATATATATATAGTTACGTGCATTTATACTTTATGTGTGCTAGTAAAATGTATATGAGCCTAATGTGATTATTCTTCCAATCAGATAATAAATTATGTGTATGATGTGTGTACCAGTTAGTTACTACAATGACATTCTTTTGTATCCAACTCATTCATTGTGGGAGCGCTCTTCCCAGTAGTGTTTCAACATGAGTGTGTAATGGAATCTATATACATTCCTGGTATTCCCCCACACTGATGTGATTGTGATTGTAGTATGTAATTTGATACCATGTTAAAAACTGATGATGGTTTTCATTTCAAGAGTTTGTTTTTGTAATATTTGATGTAGAATAGTTCTTTAGTGCCATTTTCCCTTCTTGTCAGTCAGCACTATTGGATATTGCGGACAAGTCCCCTTTATTAGTATCTGTTTCTGTAGTTTTAAGTCCCATTATGGCCTAGAGCTGTTAGCTGTTTTCTGTTGTATCTTTGAGAGAGACATCCTTGTTATTGCATGCTCTATCATTTTCCCTGAAACTCATCGATAGAAGGATGAATGAGAGAAAGCTTAAGTTAATTGTTATCATGGCGGAAACGTATAACTTGAAGGGTATAAAAGCATTGTCCCCTTCAAGCTATGTATGTGTCTCTATTTCCCTTTATCTTCTGCACACTATATACGAAACCACCATAACTAACTATGCTTTATGAGCTTGAGCTTAGGCTCAATAATTAAATTAAATAGAGTAGTTGTGGTTGAACAGTGAAAGACTGAATGTATGTATGTATAATTGAGTTAGTGAGTAGAAGTTACTACTTTATTGTAGTACTAGTGACGCCATGCTGAGTTTTTTAAACATGCTAATCTTATGTTTAAAAGTACAGAATGAGGTTGCTGGTAGATGCGTATTTACATTATATAGTGTATATACAAGTTGTTGGCATTAGCTGGGATGTTAACACAACAACCAAAAGCTACCTGTGAATATGAACTTCAGTGCTATTGAAGGTATGTAGACTATGGAATGGAAAAAGTACGTGCAATAATAATATATTATAAAAGTATACTTCGCATTGAAAAGAAATTTCAGATTTACTTTTTTAACATTGCATGCTGCGGTCTACTAATTATTGCTGAACTCGCGCAAGCTGTACAGAGAGTGTGTGTATAGTTATGCACCCGTCAACAGTTTCATAAATTAAGTCATTCCCTCTCAATATACTCATGGTGTAAAAACCTTTCACTCTCTCATTTGTGGTCGTATGTATTATAGAGATACTTAAAAGGTTTTGCGTGCCATTGCGTCTACGGGCTAAGGACGTATGCTCTAGCAATTTTGCGAGCCTGTAATCCAATTTAAATCTCTACACTGTGTGGTGCATTATGGGCTTCTACTATGAGGAATATGGGGTGATGACAGAAAGTTAATAAGTGTTGGTTATTAAAAGCCGAAGCACTTTTTCAAAAAATGAGTAGTAATAGTTATTATTATTACTCTATACACAGAACTAGCACTCTATGCCCAGGCAAATACCATTTTAGAATGTACTTACAATAGATCAGTCTGTTTTATTCGTTCTTGTAACGTGTTCGTCATCGATTTATATGGCTTTGTTTTGAAGGTGGGACGAAGGATACCAAGGAACTAAAACATACAGGCTGAATGTAATGCTAAATGGTATTTATGTGCTTCATTCGTGGAAAGAAGGAAAAGATGTTTTTGTATGATTAAAAACAGTACACTAAACGAATTGTTGTGTATTCACTTCCCTGTATGTAAATGTACGTACACCTCTATATCCTATCCAATATTCATTCACTCAGTACCAATGAGCATGCAATGCAAGGTCGACGATCTGCTTAAATACATAAAGGTTATGTAGATATTAGATAAAGTTCAAAGTTGAGTCAATTAATGTGCTAAATCCATGATGATTTGAGTCAATTTATATGGGTAGTCATTGTTTTCCTGTTAAAAAATCAATGTTATTGGCAAGGAATGGTTTGTTTTTGTGTGTGGGTTTGTATGCAGATTTTAGTAAGTATGTACTTTATGCATTTGACAAAGAACAAGGAGTAAAAAGAACGGAATAAATGAGCTGTCATTCCCATATGCCATTACTGTATTTTGTATTACAAGGAAAAGGGGGTAATAAGCTTTTTTTACAGTCGTAGTAGTGGTAGTAATAATATATAAAATATTTAGGCTATACCATATCCATATAGTAATGCTGATTTCAAACGTTATAAAGCTCCTGTTTTAGAAGGATTGGTTTAGTAGAAACCTTGTCGCCATTGTAATTAACTTTGTGTACGTACTTACAATCCAATTCGTACTTTATAGAGCGATTTCGAGGGCAGGAGGAATATTTAGAAGAAGAAAAAAAGTTGTCGGTTCAGGAAATGATGCGCAAATAGGAATGTCCGTGTGTTGATATTTTGTAATGTTAGACAGATCTCATTTCTTGAGAAGACTGTATGAGGGAAAAAAGAACAGTTTTTGGAGAAAATTGTATTTCTAAAACAAAAATTCATGTGTTCTGGTAAAGAACGATATGGGATGTCTCAACTCCAGCCATTTTCGAGTATAGGAGTCCTTTATTGCTTTGAAATTTTTGGCAGCCTGGTGAATTACAAAAGTAGGTTAGTCCTATTATACTTATTTCCTCCGTTTTTGAAAAGCACGAAGTACAATATTATTACACTTACGCTGTGAACTATCTTGAATTACACAATATGCTCTTTTGAATTTACCCTTGTATTTTAGCTCACTCAGTCCTAACTTATTTAGGAAAGTAGTACTTTTGTGATGGTTCTTGTATGTATGTAGGAATTGCCAGCTCGTTCCCTTCTCTCATTTCCTCTCTTTATGGCAAAGTTTTCTTATGCATTCATTGCCGACCGACCGACCACCATCATATCATCGGCAGCACATCAGATTTTTGTTCCGTCCCATCGACTCTGTCTCTCTCTCTCTCTCTCTCTCACTAGCTTAGTCTCACTTCATGTTATAGAATGCTGACGAAAGAAAAAGTCTGGCCCTGACATTTTCGCTCCACATTTCGGGATCCTAAAATTTGTATGGATACTAAAACTTTGATATACATATTTCTGCGTGTATGTTTATTACATATATAGTATCGACTTAATTACTTATACCTTGATGAGCCCTGACACGGAGTACATTGTGTGAATTATTATTAGCACTTTAATTCATTAGCTCTGTGAATTTACCGTGCGTGTGAATTTGGGACAAGCGTTTATTAAGGTAAGAAGAAGTATAGAGAGGGAATTAGCTTGAGGTATAGATTATTGCATTTATTTTTGGGAAACTGTATAGTAAAAATTTGTTCAGCAAATTAGAAAGACTATCCCTTCTCTTTTTGACCATATAATAGAACTAGTTATAGTATTTTTATATGTCTGGTGGAAAGCGAAAAGGTAAAGTTACATATCATGGCCATTAATGGAAAAGCTCCTGGTACTATTTCAATAAAGTATCAAATTAATTTTGTGCGAGGAGGATTTAATGCAGGGGATAAAATAAAAATGTAACTTAATCTGCTCTTTAGTATTTACGAAGTTGATTGGTTTAAAAATGTAAAATTTTTTTTATTAGTTTCTATTTACTGAGATGTTGACGTCAAAAGGTTGGATGGTGAAGTTTATTTAGAAAATGAAGAGCTACAATGAGTACAAAAGTGTTGTATTTTTTTATCAGCAGGGGTAACAACATTAAATGCATACATCTCATAGGAGTAGGAGCTCAGCTATAATAATAAATACTGTCTCTTGTCGACTATGCCATTATCCCTGTTTTCCGTTTTCCTAATGGATAATACACATAAAGAGCCATATAATATAGATACTGCTTCCTTTTTGCGGATATTTCACCCAGACCTTTGGACTTGTGACGTTTTCTTTTATATATGAGGAACCATGCAGTAGGATCATGCTTGTTGTAAGTGAGGTTGACTTTAACATGATGAGTGAGGGAGATTAATAATATGTTGGGGGGTATATGTACGAAAACTAAGTTCCAAAGTATGTACATGTGTATGTGGTGAGTGTTCGGAGTGTGTGCATATATAGGCACCGTGGATGCTCTCTTTTATGTGATATCAAGTATTGTGTCAGCATGGAGTTATCAGTCGAAAATTGATTGAAGAGTCTGTGTGTATGTGTGTGTGTTTGTGCGAAGAGTCACTATAGAGTCAGTGGGGAGCCCATGGGGAATGTTAGTTTGCGAGGAGACCTACACCATAGTAGTAGACCCATCAGCCAAGAAGAGCTAGTGTGGATTTGTTATACTAAGCCACTTGTCATTTCTGTTTTACCTATTTCATTGAACGTCTTTTTCCTAAGTGTATGTGTGTGTACGTGCCCATATGGTAAGAAGATTAGTGTAGAAGATTATTATATATGCATGTGTATATATAATCAGAGGGTGAAATTCAACTTGTGACTGTAAAGTTTTGACCGCTGCGGTCAATAGTAGTGGTTGGAGGGAGTAGTGAGTTATATTTTTTATCAACGTGCAATATTATGATTGATTAGTGGAAACACGTTGAGCCTATATAATAATAATGGGGCTTTATGGATTGAGAACAATTGAAGCTACCTGCTCTGCTTTTCTTATCTCTCACTCAGTCTGTTATTATATTATGGTGAGGTGAGAGCAATATAGTTCTGCCGTTATTGTAGGAAGTGTAAATCAAAGTTGTATTTTTTGCGGAAAATAGTAATATTAATAATAATAATAATTATTATTTGGGACTAGTGCAGTAATATAATTATGCGGAATGAATTAAGGGCAATAAATTATTCCAGTGTGTATGTTGTAGCAGCCGAATAAAATGTGTGGTTTTAATTGAGTGGGAAATACTGTTGTTGTGAAATCTGTCTTTTCTGTGATAACATTACGTGCTACAAAAATAGTTGCATAATTGGATAAACGGATACACACACATACGATTTAAGTGAGAAAAATTGCTTCACCATGGGGTTAGCTGTTATTCCGGGAAGTAATAACAGCATTAGCTCCAATTGGAGGTAAATAATAAAAATACATTTGTGTACATGAAACATGAAAGGTTATTTAAGTGTAAAACTTATTCTAAAATAATACTAAATTACAATGATGATCGTTTTGTTTCTTTAATAATAATTATTATCATTAATGCTTTGTTTTTCTCTGGATAAAAATATATTCACATTCCACCATGTGTGATTTGTTTTGGAATTTGGAATTCAGGCGTAGGGGTATTTGCGTAGGTCTCTGGTATTTCTCTTCTGCAAAGCTCCTTTGATGGAGTAATTTAAAACTGATCGTTTCGTGATGATATGCTTTTGTACATTTAGTCCTTAGTCTGTTAGTAAATTACATGGGTATGGGTTGTCTGTGCTGAGTAATAAGTGGATGAAGTAATTGTTTTGACATTTGTGCAATAAGAGCTCATTTTGTGCATTCTACATAATTATTACTGGTTTTTGAGGAAAATGGTTGGCATCAAAATAAGAGCATTACAATCATCGCACACTTTATCCAACCAAGCCAAAAAGTACTGACATTTGCTAATCGCTTATTCCCCATTTTTGCACTTTTGCAATTATCACACTCTAATATGGGTATTCGTGACCTTTAATGTGTTGAGCATGTTGACTCTGCTGACTGCGAGAGAAGTGGAAATCGTGTATTTTATTTTAACTGTCTACTTTGACGGATAGTTAGTTGAAATTGCTTATTGAACATCTATTGAACATGTCCTCATGTTCTGGCAAAATTGCTCATCTTTTCCTTTGGAAATGATCCTGAAGAGTGAAGAGAAGAGCAAATCTGCGTAACAGCGTGACACTACATGAAAGAACTATTATTTATGCATGCCATCCACTGATTGTCCTTTTGCATATATTTATGGAAGAAAAAATGGATGATGGAAAAGACGAACTTTTAATGCTTTTTATGCGTTTATTATTTATATAAGGTGTATTGGAAATTGGAATAATGTAGAAAAGTGACGCAAGCTTCACTTTTTATTTGTCGTTATTTAATAAAAGCGATAGTTAACATTGGTATTTAAGTTGGTTAAAGTAGTATTTGAATTGGATCACTTTAAACCTGTCGTTTTGCATATAAATCGTCAAATATTTGAAGTTGCCCTTTTATATATTTTGAATGTATCATCGTGTATGGATTGTGTCAAAAGCTGGCATGAACAATGAATGAGCAACTGTGCGAAATAAGTTGAAGTGACGAGCGGATTATGCTCCAAGCTTTAAAAATGAAAGGATTGCAAAGAGAAACTTTTTCAATGATGATTGACATTGGTGAAGGGCATGAATCCATGAGATTTAATACTCATTTTCACACAACTAAGAACAAGCAGTACGACTTGCTCTTTACTAAAGTATGTACGTACCACGTACGTACTTATGTATAGAGAGTAAGAGAGTTGAAATGTTGGAGGCTCGTATGATGATAAACTATCAGTAAAAGTGCATGCATCTAGTTACGAAAGGCCATGAATTTTCCTTGTTGTGTGTGCATATCAACTGCATTTGTATGAACGGGCCGAACATCAAGAATTATTCTCATTTGCACTTTATGTTTGAACTTCGTGTGTCAGGTTTTACACATGCCAATGAATTACTAAAGCTAAAGTGCCTGTTCGAGAGAGAGAGAGAGAGAGAGGGACAGAGGAGAGAGAACTTATGAAGGAATGTGGGAGGAAAGTGTAGTTATAAAGAGAAGTTTCTGAAGTAAATGATATTGGAGTAACGAGGCTATTTAGTAATGTTGCTTTTATATACGTTGAATCTACGATGGATTGTCCTTTAAAGATCTAGGCAGATTTTCCTGTTGGTTATGTTTAGATAGTTTCTGAAATATTAGAATATATTTTGCACTAAGCTCATAAATGCACAGCTTTGCATCGCTCATGCCAACAAACATATCATAATGGCATTAGTTTCATGGGAAATTGAATGTAAGGATGCGCTTTTTGATAAGATAATTTAGTGTGTGAATGTATTGACGGGGTGTATCACTGATGGTTCGTTTAAAAGCTGTTGTCAATGTCGAGTGGAATTTTTATTACAGCGTGTTCATAAAGCATGTGGCTAAATTATTATGGAAGGAATTGTCTGGAAAATTGATTGAAAATATGAGTTGTCCTGCATCGTTTTTTTATTTATCGTTGTAGGGAGCGGAGTGTGTATTTTTGCATTTTTTATGTGGATATGTATGCGTTTTAGTGCACTGACAATGAGATGTGGGTTGTGAATGCAAGCTGTTAGTGATTTAATTGTGAGCAAGGTCTATACGCACAATGGTGGGGGTGCTAAGGCTTTGAAGGTGCTGCTCTTAATAAACTGATTATATATAATATTGTTTCGTAAATGTGTTGCCTGAGGTTGGGTTCGTTATAGGTTTAGTATGAAGGTAATTTAAAATTTTGTTACGTGGGTAAGGTGTAGAAAAGTTTCCACCTTCCTACCTATCGTTGCAGGTTAAATAAAGAAATTTGAAACGTGTATTGTAGAAATGAAATGTTATTTTTAAGAAATGGTTCGTGTTGAAACACATTAAAATTGATTCTATTGATTTTTGTGATACAGGGCAATGTCCATTGATAAGGAACGTGGGGAGGAAATAGTGAAGAACGAGAAAAATAAGAATGGAACGGTGGAGACAAAATCGTGGCTCCTGCGATTTTTTGAAAGTCAAGTGTTCAATATGTCCTATGCCATAGGCTACCTTTTTACCTCGAAAGACCCTGGAGTACAACAGTACATTGGTAATATATTGTTATTGGTTTATTAGTAATTAGTGTATTCAGCAGAGGGACACAGCAAAATGTTACAAAATATATACGTTTTTATAAGTATAAAAAAATGCTGGATGGATTTATTGTTGGATTTTTTTGCATCTACCCACGGGATTGGTCAAGGGGCTATTAGTTGTTGGTGGTTGAGTATTGAGTAGAGTGAATGAGTAGATGTGTTTATGTATGGAAGGAAGTAGATTGTTGGAATTCAGAAATCACCAAGAATGAATTTCGCCCACAGTCAAGAATGACCTTAATTTTCCCTCTGAGTTGTGGTATATGGTTATGGGGCTCGGCTGTAGGAATTGAGCCAAAAAGAGTTGGCTATTGTTGATATGAAAGATGGCTCATTTATTTTTACAGTGAATTTAATGTTTCGGTTTCCGGAGAGAGAAGTCGACTTCTACCTCCCCCAGCTTGTCACAATGTATATAACGATGCAGGACGTAGCTGAAGTTCTTCATCCTTATTTAATTTACAGGTAAGGGGGTTCTCATGAACTGTGAAGTTTAAATATGTTGTTTGTATTATACTGTACTACTTGTTGATGGATGTACGAGCAATCAATTTACGTGGGTGAAGTCTGTGTATATGTGGTTGTGTGAATATAATGAAATAATACGCTTGCTTGTTTCTGTTTAGATGTCGGAAATCTGTGGATTTCAGTCTTCAATGTGCCTGGCTACTGGATGCTTACGCATCTGAAACTCAGAATCAGTCGAGGAAGAAATCCCATAGTACTAAGTTGCGAAATCTAATTCTGTCAGATTCCCTGAGGTAATTTCAGGCATGAAGTTTCACATACTTTGTGTATTATTATTATTTCGTCATGTGGACTGTAATTTTGTAGCTCGTTGTTTTCGGGTCATAGATTCTTAAATTTTGGGAAGTGTTATATGCACACAATTCAATGGTTATTTTCGGACGGGGAGGAGCAGTTGTAAAAGTATTTGAACTGTAACTGAAGATCCTATTATGGTGTATGATTCTAATTTTTAGGCCGAAAGATGCGAAGAGTTTCCGCAAGTTAGCTCTTGTTCAGTCTCCGTCGTCTCCAGGGACACATGCACCTCCTTCTTTCCCAGCATTAAATGGTGCCCCACCGAATCTCACCTCTAACCAAAACCATGTCTCAAATCCTCTTAGTCGTCAAAAAACACATCAGCGCTCCTTATCAGACGCTCCAGTGATGAAGAACTGTTTTATTGAGAATAATCTGAGTAATAATAAGACTGGACATCGAAGAGTTGGTTCATTCGGACTGCCTAGAAATTGTTTAGGAGATTTGACTTCAGGTCACGGTTTTGACAATGGATGTATGTGTTTCGAGCCTGTTTTTAACGATCTAAAGCCAATGGATGAAGACTGTGTTTGTGGGGTAAGTTGATTTTATTTGCAGTGCACCAGAACTTTGGACCATTCGAATATAATCATGCTGTATGCTAGCATGTTATTGTTGGATCTATTTAATAGGGAAATTGATTTCTTTTTATTTTAGGCTGCTAGGCTTATGCCGCAACTAGAATTTATCAAGGCCCTCATCCAAATAGGGAAAAATATGTCATCCTTAACAACAAAGGATGACAAGACGCCAAAATTAATAGCGGAATTAAATTTAGTCAACTTGAATCTACCAGCAAGAGTGTGGTTGCCTGTTCATAAAAGTACACCACATATTGTGCTTCGCGTTCCACCTCAAGATGCAACTGTACTAAACTCCAAAGATAAGGTTGGTTGCCCTAAAGTAGACAATAGGTATATTGCTCTGAGTATTTTCTTGTTGTATAATTTTCCTTCCATTTCATTTCTCCAGACACCGTACTTGATTTATGCTGAAGTAATTCAAGTGGCTGATGTACAAAAGGCGCGTATACCCCCCAAGCCTTCGATCAATAATATGCTACGCCATTCTCGTTCAGAAGAAAATATAATCGAAGGAGCTGCCTCAACATCAAGTAATGGAGACTCTTCAAATCTTAGCAATGATCAGTCTCCACCATCTTCTTCAACTTCCAATATTCCCACTTCAAATAGTAGTTGCATTGACCTTAACCTAAATTCGGATTGTTGGTCCCAGGAAGATGATGAGATTTCTCAACAAGTAAGTACTAATATTCACTGGAATTTAATTGATTATTTTTTCCAATTGAGAGTCTGCTGGGTTCTCACACGACAGGTGCCGGTAGCTGAATATTGCCTGCAGGTTTTAACTAGTTTCTTAATTTTCATTCAGTACCTACAACTGAAGTCCAAGCGTTGTGATCGGGATACTATTTCCCAAATGAGTCAAGATTCCTGCGATTCTAGAGAGCCTGTTCTTGTGGCTGCGGTAGATATACGTAGGAGATTATCTGAGTCACTTCATATGCCTAAAAGCACGTTTCAGCGAGATCCTGAGGATCCTAGTGCTTCCGTCCTCAAAGAACCTTTCGAGATTAAAGAACAACGGATACGGAACTGTAGTCCGTATGGCCATTTACCCGGCTGGAAATTATTGCCATGTATTGTTAAATGTGGAGATGACCTCAGGCAAGAATTACTGGCCTTTCAGCTTTTATCATTGCTCAAAGAAATTTGGACTGAAGAGAGAGTGCCACTATGGGTTCGACCATGCGGGTACGTATATCCTTAAAACAGATTTTAGTATTGAACAGAAGATAATTTTAGCAGAGAGAGAGTGCTGAATAATGTCTTTTTCAAAAGTTTCAAATCATCTTTATTAGAGGACACTAATAACGATTTCTGGAGAAAAATAGTTGATAGCCCTTGTCCCATCGTGCTCTACTAAAGGATCACAAAAGCGAAGGAAAATCGGTCTTACCTGAGGTTTTTATTAAATTGCAGGATTTTCGTTCTGTCGTCTGATAGTGGGATGATCGAACCTGCTGTTAATACTGTTTCGTTACACCAGATTAAAAAGCATAGCAAGATGTCCTTACTTGAATACTTCCTGCAAGAATTCGGAACGGAAAACTCAGAAAACTTTTTAACGGCGCAGAAAAATTTTGTTCAAAGTTGCGCAGCATATTGTCTCATCTGTTACCTCATGCAAGTTAAAGACAGGTACGTAACGTATTTTCAGTGCTCGAGAGGATCAATTTTATGAAGCAAGTCATTTTCACTTCTATCTAACGTATAATTTTTGTTTTCAGACACAATGGAAACATATTGCTTGATAACGAAGGCCATATTATTCATATTGATTTTGGATTTATTTTATCAACCTCGCCAAAAAATCTTGGATTTGAAAGCTCTCCGTTCAAGTTAACTGAAGAATTCGTACAAGTAATGGGAGGGATAGGGTCAGACATGTTTGAATATTTCAAAATCCTTATGTTACAGGTAACTAATAATTATGCAATGGATGTCAAGGCTATTGATCGTTAACTGTTTTTGTGTATTATTATGTACTTTAATTGTACTTGTAATGTATTTTATAATGATTTTTTCAGGGTTTGGTTGCTGCTCGAAAATACTCAGAAAAAATTATTCATTTGGTGGAAATTATGCGTTCAGGTAATTATGACCTCCTATAAGTTACATAATTATTTAATTAAAACGTAAAATTGTTTCTGGCCGAGTGAAGCCTAACTAGTTTCATCTAACGATGAAAAATCACCGGGTATTAATGGAAATACTTGTTCTTTTATGCCCTTAACAGCATTTCAGAACATCTTGTCGTTAGCAAGTTTTCATTTAGTTATTTATTATTTTATTACGGGTAGGGACAGAATGAAACAATGTATTCTACCAATACCTATATTATATGGTATTTGCAAAAAGGCAGTTTATCCACAGCTTTTTTTGTTCATAGTTTTTGTTTTTTAAATTATTTCAACCGTATAAATGATAAAAAGCTATTCTGGTATTTTCACGAATTATTACTTCTATTAACCAACAAGGGGGTTAGGCAAGTGAAGCTCAATTCTGAAAATTTCCAAAAACGTTGGAATCGTTCTTACATTAAAGTTTCGCAGCATAAATTATATTTTCGTGTTTTAAAGCATCAGATTTCAAAAACGTCAACACTTTTGCCATTTTTGTGATACTAAGATGAGAATTTAATTACAATACTTTTTAATTTAGGATCTCAATTGACATGTTTCAAATCTGGAGTCTCGACAATAAGTTCGCTCAAGAGTCGCCTCGATATCAGTATGACAGAAGAACAGCTACAATCGCTAGTTAATGATTTAGTCAACCAAGCACTGAATTCTCTGACGACGACGCTCTACGACCGCTTCCAGTACTTTACTAATGGCATACTATGAAAATGCTGGCGCCAGTTATCCCACAACCGAATATTACCAATAATTATGTCTGCAGTGCGTCTGAAATTCGTGAATGCGTATGGATATGATGAAAGCCCAACCATCTTCTTATTCTATGTCTGTTTACATGTAATGGTGTATTTTGGATATGATGGGAATTGACTTTGATTGAAAATCTTGCTGGACTCAAATGACAACCACTAATGTAGACTAGAGGTTATATTATATGCATTCCTGTGTCTACATGTTGCAGTGCGTACTTATATACATTTACACATGTTATTATTGTTCCTACTCCGCAACAAGAACAAATTATAGTTTGTTACTAGTTTAACCTCAATTTGTTATTATTAGCTACAAGATTAATAATAATAATAATCAATGAACTTGCGGTACTAAAGTCAAAAAGCGTGTCTTTTCTATAAGGTTAATAAAATGTCCTAGTGATAAATAATACAAACGTACGTAGGTTTATTGTGATTAACCGGTGTCAGATCGGCCGAAGAATGTACGAGTTTCGTTCCAAAATAGTTTCATACTCAATAGATTAAAAATGCCGATCTTTGCATTATTACGTGGAGTTGAAAAGTATTAAAATGAACTTTAAATAGCATGATTTTTGGAAGTCGATAATGTTTGTACAACTTTTCACAACAAGCGCGCCTAGAGGCACAACTGGAAACACTTTCGTTACGAAAAGGACTTGAATTTATCATTTCAGCATCTGTAGGGTTTCCCTAAAAATATATAGAAATTTCTTGCAACGTTTGATCTGTCCCTTATTATTTACAGAGAGCGTTGTTTATGAATATTTAGTTTCTATGATTAGTTAAAATATTAATACTGTAAAGAATCCTACTCGTCATTTTACATTATATTATTATTTAAATAATTTTTACAGCCAATAAATATTTAATCCAGTTCTTTGTCCGTGAATGTAATATCGACCTGAATAAAAAAAGAATTTTGAGGATGTATACAAAAACAACAACTTTATATGAAAAACTTTATTTTTATTTACTTATGCTTGTCGTGATTATATATATATATATATATATATATATATATATACTTCACTCTAAGTTTCATATTCATACATAAGTTTTATTTCATTATTACTAGTCGAAGTCGGAAGTTGATTCAGTTTTCACAAATTAACAATAATAATTATTAGAGTATAAAATCATAAATGCACGATTTTCTAACGAAAACCGTGCAAGGTTAATTTTAAAACAACAGATTTTTACCAGTTTAAATTAAAATGATACTGAAAGTAGCAGTAGCAGAATTTGCTAACACTAAATTTACCGAGTAAATTTAATAATACATTTTAGATTAATAATACATGTGCAGTGAGCCTGTCCCTCTTCTTCACTTCAGACGCACGTACGTTGCATGTATGTACAGTTTAAAAAATAAAATACAAGTACATTTCCTTTTACAACGCATTTACCACAGCTCGTAAGATGTTACCTATATTCCCCAATTTTTTTCATCAAAACAAATTTTATTGAAGAGGGAAGACCTAGTTAAATGTGTTGACAACGACCTACTACAGTAATAGTACTGAATGCGTGCTATAACTTAAAAACGCAGCTTTTTTAATACTCGAACTTTCTTTCATTCCATTAATAAATTCGACATCACACATAATACTCATTAGTCATAATTCTCATATGATAAGTAATTAATATATATTATTAATAGCTTGAACATAACGATCAGCTCAAACAGAACACTTAAATCAAAATGATAGCATTTACCTAAGCAGTTTTGTATCAACCATTGGTAATACTTACTAAATAATATATAGCAGGTAACACAATTTGTAGACAAATAATATAATACGATAATAATAAGAAAAACAAAACAAAAACAAAAAACAATATGGTAGAAAAAACAAAACATAAGTAGTATCAAAAATTGGGCTGCACATATATAAAATGCCTCTAATCTACAAATATATAATATATTAATAGTAGCTAAATTTACAGATTCCTGTAGGTAAATACTAAATATATAATTACACAATCTGTTTTGTAGCTTCACTAAGCATAATAGTAATTAATGATAATATACTACATTAAGTAGCTAATCTTGTCATTGCGTTACTTGGATTTTTAGTCGTGATTCTATCAGAATATAGTTTACACAATTCACAATTGTGTGATTTAATAATAGTTGTTATTACACAATATATAATCCACACAAGTCAGTTTTAAAGTTAATTTTATGAATTCTTAATCATAATAATTTCAATGATCTTCACCAAAATTTCTTTAGATTCATGCACACGAACTGTTTTTAAACATGCATCATAATTGTAATATATAATTATTTACAGAAAAATATTTCCGAATCAGTCCCGATAACCGGTTCAAACAGGAAACATTTTTTCATAAATGCTTTTCGACTTCATACTCATTAATTAATATTACTTGTAAAGTTAATGGTATCTACCAAAACAGACCAGGACCAGACATCTTTCATTTTAACATACTTGCTTGTTTGCGTTGCATGTCGAGTCATGTAGCGAAGAACTACCCCTTGAAGGTAGAAGTTATACAATATTAAATAAGCATGCAAACAATGAGGATTCACGAGTTCCAGAGACAATAATAGTAACTATGTATGAGAGACCTATTTATAACAGAATTAACTGAACGAGTTCTAAATATAATAATAGTTATTATTAGAATTAACATGATGTGATACTAAAAATGAGTAACTTTGCAGGTTTCAAGTCTGTTAAACGTGACCAATATGCTTCAAGTTTTTTCCATCGATATTACGTCACAGCCATCTAACACATTTCTTTTCTCCTAGAGTGTCCTCAATACAGAAAACATGAAGTCATCTGCATTAACTATACGACTGTAATTATTTAATTATTAAAATTTACCATACGTTAGTAATAACAGATACTAGTTATTTAGTCAGAAAACTTAAGCCGCAATAATAATATTATTAACGATGTGAAAGTAATGCTGTTTAGTCACATTCTTTCTCAACATTCTCTCTACTACGATTTATATTATGTAGAAAAATGCTTTCGATTGCTATCCTTCGGTTTTCCAGAGACACAAATTGGCACAAATTATTGCATTTACCTTTTCATTTTAACTTATAAAACTACAACTATGCAATTACATTCAACATCAAGTAATAATTGCTTTTACTTTTTGAAAATGCCTGCAGACAAAAGGAGAAATTCATTTCTAATGGTTAAAAAAATAAAGACTACCAGCTAGGTAAATTTCACAACTTGTGTTATAGTTTTGATAGGTAACTGCGAAGCCTTTTCTTTGATGTAGGACTACATCATTTTCCTGCATTAATACGAGGCTACGACGGTAATAAAACGATCAAAATATTAACGGCCTGATATTTTGAGACCAAATATGTAGAAAATATTGCATTATAATACATACTTTAGACGTTCCGCACAACAAAATACCTGTAACTTCACTGCAAAATGTTCAAGGCTACTTTGGTATATTAGGAGTTCACAATTTGGTAGTACTAGAGCCCTTCTGAGGAGCACTTCAAGCGTCGAAAAACTAATAATAATAATTACGTTTGCATAACAGTTAGATCAATGAATTTATAACTATTTGGTAATCACTATACTGATTAACTATTTACACTACGAATTTCTCCTTTCAGGATTTGCTCTCAATGTGAATAATTAACCACAAGCAATTTAAATTCTTTCGACAGAATACCGAAGGAGTGGCAAACATTAAGTAGTAGTGGTAAGTAGTAACATTGGTTTATCAGAAAATATCATTCACTTCGTTTTCATGTTCCTACTTAAAAAATTAATATCATTATTGACAATTTAATAACCATATTGACATTTATCGGGACTGACTCCAGGAAGAGAGCTTAAACCGACTTCCTCTTAATGCGCAATGACGTGGTGTGATCGTAGCTTGATGTGAACAACTATAAATAATTACATTTAGCTACTTCAGCTGGTATAAGTAAGGTTTAACTTATAATTACAAGCTACAATAACATTAGCAATTGTAATTATTATTGATTTTGGTAATGATGATAATAGCAGTATTAATAGAATTTCAAAATAATATTATACATAATACTGAAAATAAAACAAAAGTTTGCCCTTGCACTACGACGTGGTACAAAGGTACAACAGTGCAATGCTGTGGCAGCTAATCTATTCTAGCTGCTAAAGGCTTAGAAGTTTTCTAGTTTCTTTGCTATCTCAACACAATAGTAGTTTTATTAATGTGAGTTGTGTGTATTCTATCACTACAAACATACTCTATTCACAATACATCGCTAACATTTTTAAGTAGATTGCTGCTTTTTCAATACTTTTACGTTACAACTTTCTCTTGCTATTTTCTTTTTCAAAGATACAGTGGTAATTATTATTCTTTTTCTAGAATGTAATATCGATTTGTTATTTCTACTTGCTAAAAAATTAACGTCACGAAATATATACAGGTTTTTAGATTTGTGTACAAAATAGAAAAACAAAAAACAAAGGGAGAACATAATATCAATGTCGATTCATAATTATTATTCACAACATGTAAATACAATCATGTTAATTTTCAGTACTGGTTTTAAAAGTATCTTGTCTAGAACAACATAACTGGAGATTTGCCTACTTCGGTAGACGTCTACACGTACGCGTGAATACAGAAGAAAATGAAAATATCATTAATGAAGAAAAATACAGTACTAATAATAAGAAATGAGACCAAAATGTTATAAATGTAAATGCGTGTAATTTACCGGATTATTACCTTCTTATAACTCAAAAATTCGAAGCCACAACCGTTTTGTTTAGACAACACTGATGTCTGCCTATAAATTACTACCTATTTAAATGATGATGACGATGCTCCTCGCTGTGAAGTCACGTAGTAGAAACATTTTTGCCGGTTAAAAACTTGATTATTGAATGTTACCGTATCGACATTCTTAAGTGTATTCTTTTAAATGTGAGTGCTTTTTCTTTGTGTAAATGCAAAAAATTACAAAGATTTTAAATAACATTTACCACTACACAGGGATTACTTGTACTTGACTCATTCATCTGGATGTCGTTCAACGTCGGGGTCATCTGTCTCCTCCCCGTTGGCAATCATCTCATGAATTTCGTTTTCATCAGCATCGCCTTCTGGATCATTCTCTTGAAACTCCTGGCCCTCTCCGTCTTCCATGGCATCGTTATCGTTCTCGTTTTCATTGTCATCGTTGTTCTCATCATCATCTTGATTCTGACCAGGGCATACTAAAGCTTGGAGGACTTGCATCATGTACACCATCATCTGACGTTCATTCTCTGCTCTTTCCCTCTCCATATCTAGCCACTGACGCTCGATTTCGACCATCTCAGCTAAATACTGACCAATTGGGTCATCCATCAGTCCTGACGCAGAAGCTGCGGAAGTGGAACCGACGCGAGGACGTTTAGCA
This sequence comes from Spatulosminthurus flaviceps, assembly GCA_034693705.1. Classification (NCBI taxonomy): domain Eukaryota; kingdom Metazoa; phylum Arthropoda; class Collembola; order Symphypleona; family Sminthuridae; genus Spatulosminthurus; species Spatulosminthurus flaviceps. Next base: position 18,445 of record JAQFXU010000728.1, read on the forward strand.
GGGTTTCCTAAGGTTCCGGCTTTCAAGGAACCATAGGGTGCAAACGACGCGGAAAAACTTCTTTTTGTTCTCGCACTGGGGTAACCTTCACCAACACCCCCACTAAAAGACATTACAAAAACAATCCCTTCGTAAAAATCTAACTATTACATGAGCTACAAATTTTTAACTACGGCTCATTTGTCGGTTTCTCCAGGTTCCAATGCAGTATAAGAAGACTGCATTGGTGTTTTAATAAAACCTATTTTACTTTTCACAATACTAAACGCCAAAATAAGCACAGAAGCTTATGTGGAGCTGGGATTGTGCTTCGGCCCTTCGGGATAATGCGTAATAACTACAAAATCGGTTCTTGCTACAAGTTCCAATAGATCCTCTGCCTCTGTACAATAGCTAAGCTGATTTGCTGAACGGTTATAATAGCTTACTCAGAACGACAATCATCAGTATCGTTAAGTAACTGCTCAGTGTCCTCGAGATCATCCTCCGTATTCTCTTGATCCACTTCCGAAGCGTTGGCTGAGTCTTCCACTGTAACGGTGACACAGTCCTCCGGTTCGACTTTTATTAGAGAGCAACCGCCAGCAGATGTGCTGTTGCTTCCGGTTGAAACGCCATTTCCATTCCTTGAGGACGTAACTATGAATGTCAATAAAAATTGTAGTCAACCCAAGGTATAGTAAACCGTAGACCCTAATAAATAACCATAAAAATGGCTGCCGAAACATTTGTTGATTTCTCCAGGTTCCAAAACAATATTTTCAAAACTGCCTTGGTGTTTTAATGAAATCTATGTCAATTTTCACAATACTAAACGCCATATAAGCACAAAATCAAGCTTACAAGGAGCTGGGACTGTGACCTGAATTGTAAAGGAATAAAAATTTAAGAACGAAAGAATGCATTATTTCAATTTATGAGGTTACCATTCAGTTTCTGGACAGAAGAGGAGGCCGTAGACGCTGAATTGGAAGAACGTGCAGCTTGGTTTTCAACCCTTATAGGTGAATTTCCTTCACTCAGACTGACTTCGGGGGAAAGGACGTTTAGACCTGAGTTACTGTTATTTGAACTACTTCGTCCTGTAGGTGTCATGTATATTTCTGGATTGCCGTTGATAAGATGCTGGTATTCCTCAACGAGCGCTAAATGAGCTGCAAATCTAAACAACAACATGCACAACATCAATTACAAGCCGAAGCTTCTTAACTATCTTAACACTTGCACCTTTAAGCTAAACATTTTAACTGTCGATTTCTTCAGGTTCCAACACAATATTCAAAATTGTGTTGGTGTTTTAATGAAAGCGATTTTACTTTTCACAATTCTAAACGCCACGGCAAGTACAAGATCAGCCTTACGTGGAGCTGGGATTGTGAATTTCTGTGAGGTACTTTCAAATAGTAAAAAATTTACATTTTAAATTGACTGTTACACAAGCTTACCCTGCGGAAGCGTTTTGAGAAGTAGGACTGATGGTCATACTACCAGAGTTAGTACTGAAAGAACCGTTCTGAGTTAAGTTAACTCCAGGAGGAGGTGTGATACTGCTAGTTCCATTCTTCTTGCCATCGAGAACGTCGCCAATCAGTTTATAGTAAGGGAAATTAAAGGATCGATAATCTTGTTTGGATTTCTTGATTCGGTAAAAAATTGAAGTTAAATTTTGAATGCGATTTTTGCACTGGATAGCTGTACGCTCGTGACCCAACTCATGCATAGAGAAAGATATTGCTTCCCAAACGCGGAAGTTTCGGAAATTATGCTTCATCTGCCATTGCATTTCTGGGCTTGCCCATATTTTTAGAAGATCAAATGTTTCCTTTAGAGTAAAATTATTGCTTCTTGCCCTCCTTGATGCCACAAACATGGGGTCATTTTGCGAACTGCTACTACCATGATCTCTTTGGTGTTGAAAACCCATTGTGACGGCTGCCATTCCACCATTGCCCATCATTTTGGCCATCTGCAACTTCCGCTGTGCTGCACGCCGTTGGGCTTGGGCAGCTAACTGACTTTGAAGATTCTGATTATTTCCTCCAGAATATGAAGCCGCTGCTTCCCTTTGAAGGATTCGGTGGAGGCGAGCCGAACCAGGGAGACTTCTTGATCCTGCCTGTGAAGCTTTCAACGTATTGAAATCCACTTGTGTCGGAGTAATCGTCACCACATTCCCGTTCTCATGTAAAAATGGCCTAAAAAATTATTTCAACTCAAAATTAATTAATCTCAGACTCACTTCGATTTTCCTGCAGGAACATGTAGGCATCATTCAAAACTAAATGCTGCTCACAAGTTCCTCATATAGACAAAAAATACTTAGTAATTGATAAAAAATTTCAACATCGATACAACTGCACCTGCACGTGCAATGTACATTCTATATACTAACACTAGTTTTTGTTTCATTGAAATACCCAGCCAATTTTGGCGTTTGCTCCCGTGTATTTCGTTTCCAATAGATGAAAAAATTTGAAAAAATTAGCACAACCAAAACAGTCATGCATGCAGTAGCTACATCACATCTCCGAATAAAGGTTTTCAAAGGTAAAACTGAATACGTGAATTTCGTAAATTATTCCATTGAGATAATATATGAATGCAAAATCCAGCCAAAAATTGACATACAAAGCGAAACAGAAGAAAAACTGATAATTTACACTGATAAACAATTTCATAACATTTAGTCGCTGTTATTCACAAAATAGTCCAGTCAAAAAAATCTAGTCCGATTTATACGTATGTATTTAATCAAACTCTCAAATCATCACTGCTGCACTTTGCCTCTACAGTATCCTTGCTTTGGTTTTGTTTATATCAAGGTATGGTTTACGGTTTCAGGTTAGTTTTTTTAATAAACTACACTTTTCTCAGAGTAAATAGTTTTGTTAAATAAAATAATAAAAGGTCATTACATGTTGACAAAAGGAACAACAGGAGAATATTCCTCAGTCAGTGTGATGCAGGGTCCGTTTTGTTTTTTTCTTTTCTGTCTCACTTGTGTTTAGATCGTAGCACAGGAGGAAATGAGTAAGGGATCATTCATCCACATCAAAATGCACTCTTTCTCAATTGTCTCAACAATAAACCTACAATACAACAAGTAACATTACCAAATTTGAATAAAAAAATCAATTTACGAATACCTTTTCTTCCAAGCCCCTCACCACAAACTTCCATGTCACATACTTTGTATCAAATATTCCAAACAACATGGAAAATTTTGCCAACTTATACAATTATTATACACGAAAAGTATTACGAGAAATGCACTTTATTACGACTTAATGCACACAACACAAGGGGTTAATACTGCGACTGCGAAGTTACGCTCTACGCTCAATTCGAAAATTTAGCCGTCCGTGCCATTAAACTTATTTTAACTTCTCTTGTACACCGAAAGTATCGATCGCTATGTAAGTAAGTACATGTGGCTGCACTAACTTTATATCGGATGACTCTCTGCTAAAATACAATGACTACTGCTACTACTTCTGTGTACTGGCAACACCTTAAAGCGCCTCATCCTCCCTCAAAAATCAAATCTGATCAATTCTCCTCTCTCACACATATACATAACTACTTACTTATATGCATCCAGTTATGTGCATACACACCCAATTCATGCACACTTGATCCAGTTGTTAATACCAGTAAGATTCCTTACATTACAAAAGTTCCATTTTTAACCTCACCCAATAACTATATAATCCAAACCATCCACAAAATTCTTAACTGCCAAAAATTTATTTCCTTTCTCCATATACACACAATCGCCTTTTCTCAGAACTTCTCCACGCACACCTCAACAAAACTTCACCAAATGTACACTCCAGCAAGCAAGTCGTTCACAATTCTCACTAATCATATCCAAAAAATGCCCCCTGATGTGTTCTACATGCAAACAGCTCGAACAAGTAACAAGTCCCCACAGCACTTTATTATCAAAAAAGCTATTCACCTCAACCCTCAACTCCAAAATATTCATTCAGAAGAAAGTATTTCCAATCCTTTAAATTACAATATATTAACTTCAATAATACATTCGGTCTTAAGCGATTTATTACGCTTCTTTTGAATTCTAAACTCCATGTATACTGTTTACACGAAGAAAGTATATAGCGTCAAAACTCTTGTCTACTTCAAACAAATCAATCCTTCAAAAAATAATCACTTTCATCCTTTACAAAACTAACAGTATCTCAAATATCCAACTGTGAAGCCCCTCAAACCTTATCAGCACCTTTGTCAACTTCTGTCAATTACATTTTACATTCCAATATAATTCCTATATTTCTAAGAAAATATTTCTTTCTTCTCAATTCATTCCCACCTTCCTCAAATTCCCAACTCCCACTTCACTTTAACTCCACACCGCATATAACACACATATTCACACGCGTCTTCCTCACAAAACTCACTGAATGAAATCAAAATTGAACCTGAAAAAAATTCTCACATGTGGGGATTCCTCCAAAAATCTCACTCACACAGTCAACATAGGCGACTATCTGTACACCTTATACAAAACACATGTAGCCAATTACAAACCGCTGACTCCACAGCACAAGATACATAATAAAAATTCTCAAAAATTTAATCCCACCAAAATAATACCAAAAATCCTCTCACTAAAAATATTTTCACCAATTCCTCCTCATGTCTCACCACTTAAATAAATTATACTTTTGTGCATAGTCAGTCACTTACAATTATTATTATTCTCCGAAACACTCTCTATACATTGAAATACATGACGTCATTCATGGCTGACTCATATCAAATCAATTTCAACTAATTCCTCCAATGATCATCATCGTAAAAATATGTTTGAGTTGAGAGACTTTATAACAGAGAATATAAATCCTCGACATAGCAAAAGACAGCAGACAATGTGCGAAAAAATCATGGAAAGAAAGAAAAAAGAATGTAAAGCACGTCTATGTATATATCCTTCGCGCCAAGAACAACAACTACAGATGCAGAGAGACGAGCAAAAAGAAGAAGAAGAACTTTATAAGACTATATATGTTTGGTCAAAGAGTCAAAGAGATGAGTTCTATATGAAAGAGATACACAAAGCACAGGGTCTTGTCCCTCGTCACTCACAGAGTCAACTGGCCGTCGTCAACTGGTCCACGCGGTACGGGATTCGCCAACAACAATAACAAACAAAATTCTCCTTCTTCCACAATAATTCTCACCAAAAACCAATTCCAAATATCTTCCCAAACGTCCTTATAAAATAATAGTAAGCAAAATGGCGATAATGTGCTTCAACTCTCAAAGACAGGCTGAGACAATACAATATGATCTAAATATTTTTTATTAATAATAATTATTCAAAAATCTATACCGCACAACAAGATTGAAATAGCGACGATTTTTTAAAAGAACGAGAGATGAAGATGCGAGGGCCCACGCTACTCATGAGCAACGTAATCTATATACACACACGGGGAATATCAAAAGGACGTGAGAGATGAGATTTGAACATAATCTAATAACAAGGGATCCTTAAAACTGAATATATAGAAAAGCATATAAAAAACGACGCAGTCGAACAAACAAAAGCAGACAGAAAGAGAGAGAGAGAGAGAGAATTTCTATTGAACTGCCACTGGCAGACAGAGACACACAGACGATCTCATATAATGCACAAGTAAAAAGTCTATACTTACACACACACACACACTCACTCGCTCTCACACACTTTTACACACTCATTGATTGCCGCAGATGATTTTTGGATATTATTGTTGATGATAGAAAAGGTAAAGATGGAAAGCTTACCTGGAACTTGCACTCCATGGAAGATTCAATGATGGAATTTCAGATCTATTTTTGGTCTAGGAGATTATGATTATAAAATTGGGTGTCTAATTCAAAATGGTCGTCTCGAGAGTTTAATGAGCGAGAAAGTAATGAAATGAGTTGTTGTTTGGACGACGACGACGGGTGTTCACCATGCACCATGCTATATGCCTTTGACTCTGCTTGCTACTCGCCTCCTGCTTTACTTCTATATATTAAAAACGGGACGAGTGTGTATAAAGCATTGGACTCTTTGGTGTGTTTCTGCTGTATGGCATGGAACATGCAGCCTGGCCTTGGTTAGACTCTCCAAAAAGAACCTAATGTCAATTAAGTATATTTTAAAGAGAGTTAAGAGATGGCGATAGGAACATTTAACAAGTACCATATCCTATCATTGAATTCCATCCATTTATTAATCTCTCTCTCTCACTCGCTCTCTTCGCTTCTCTCTCTCTCTTCCTTCCCTCTCCTCTTCTCCTCTCAAGCTCAGAGCAACTCTCTCCCGTCCCGGATCTTTTGCTGTTGTTGTTACAGCTTAAGAGTATGGCTCTCTGGATCCCTAACTGCTCTTGTTGCACCGATGCTATGCGTACACAGGACAGGACGCTAAAGTTGGTTGTAAAGCATATAAGTTAGGGAGTACCTTAAAGTTACTACTACTATAATAATGGACGTTATAGTTATGGACCTTTAATGCTGAAAAGTTTAAGCGTAGCTTGCTTTTAGTTGCTTGGCTTGCTCCCTGCATTTGATGCTAGCTCAAAACTAAATGTAATCCCTATTATACATAAATGCTCGAAAGTTATTACCGTGGGGCCTAAATATACCCCTGGTTTTAGGTACTTTTACTCTACGGCGTTACTCTACTACTATACAACTGTCGTCTACACGTTAGGGAGGCGAGGTATAAGGCTTGGGTTTGAGGCTGATGCCGATGCGATGTGGTTGGTTCTGTATAGTATGTGTGAGAAGAATATACTCTCCCTTTCTGCTGCTCTTGTTGTTTAAATAATACTATATGCAGGAGAGACGGATGCAATTGGGGAGAATCAGTTTGTAGTAATGGATTTGTATTATATTTTGTTATTGCTAAACATATTATGATATACATCGTATGTATAGTATTTTTCAATGGATTTTCTGTAGTTAGGGGGAATTGGTATGAAGGGAGGTGGAAGTTGGAGGGTAGGAGATGAAATGTATTGTTAATTTTTCCGAAAGGGTATTTTTGAAGGAAGGCAAAAAGAAGAGATGACAGTTTTAGAGTATTTTTCACTCATTGTTACAAAGGTACTACAATTTATTTTTATTATTTGTATTACATTCAGGTGAAATAGTAGTTCCTGACACTGGTAAATGTGGAGATTGTATTTCAACTATTATTCTAGAATTTTGGGAGTTTTACCTTGATGCGGGGGGGATATGGGGGAGGGGTGGGTTAGGGGCAATGTATTGTTGTTAGTTAAATTGTATAGTTTGGGAGTTGAACTTTTGTGAGTTGTTAATTATTGTAGGAGTGTATATAGTTGAAATGGAAAAGCTATATGATGGAGATCTCTGTAGGATGATTTGAGCATGAAGGATAAAATTGATCAGGAATATTTAAAACGAGTATGGATTTTTAGGAGACTGCTTTGCTGATTGTAGTGAATATAGAAAAGGGGCTTTGAGCTGTGAAAATAAAGTTTGAGGGAGCATTATGTTAGTTAGAGAGAAACAAGGCGTTATTATTGTTATTGAAAGAGAAAACACAAGTATGGATTTTTCGAGGTATATATAGTGTACTAATGGAAGTATGATAAATGTTAAAGTTATAGTCAACTTTTGATATAAAAAGGTCCCCCCTAACCAATGCACACTTTTACAAGGGTTTCATATATAATGTTGAATAGTTGAATGTATAAAAAGTTTTTTTGAGTTACAACAACGACGAGGAGGACTTACATTGAGACGAGGAATGCTTTTTAGTTTATGGCAATCAATATTGTGCAATGCTAACCAAAAAGCCTGGTTTCTTCCCCGACTTTAATTACTTTCCCTCGATACGCATGTTTGTTAACCCGAATTTATTCCCTACTCTCCCTCAGTCCCAGCATACATTATCATACACATACGTAGAGAGAGACGACGAAGAGGACTAAACCTCCATTTACATTTACACCCTGCCTGCCCAAAAAAGAGAAAACCTCAAAGCCATAACTGCAGTGAGCTTTTGGGTATTTGTGTGAGGACGTCAGTTAGGAGGGATATATAGCCTTACCTTCGGGATCGGGAACATAAATAAAAGTAACAGGGATACAGAAATGTTTGTATAGATGCATAAGTTCTACACATTTCATACAGAAAACTTTTAGCTATGGCACTAGCTATTCATAACTTTGTCTCCATTTTAATACGCTTTATCATGTATGTAGTTACCATTACACTTCTTTTACCTTATTGGAATCCCAAACTGGAAGGATACCTATAGCGTGAATGGCTGTTGAGAGCAAGTTGTGTGTGAGACTCCCGGTCCTCCATGTAAATATGTAATCATACATTAAACTTACACACATTCAGGTTCTGCCTCCTTGTTTGTCTTCATTCATGTAATAATATGTCGTTGGTTGCAGCCCACACTGAAAAATGAGAAGAAGGGTTATCTCCTTTTCGTCTCGTTGGAATTAAAAATAAAAATTCTATCAAAAGGGTATCTATCTCTATCTCTCTCTCTCTTCCTACCCCTACAAAATATCCCTGTATTAATAATATCTCAATTGCTTCCTTTTATTTATGTTATACTCTCATGCAAATACTTTATAACTACAATTTAGACTGCAATAAAAATAATACTGCAGTAATCAGAAAGAAACATTTAAGTTTATACAGTTCAACTTTTCATGTATAAAGCTTGAAGTCTCCAAGTTTTTAAGTACATACATTAAATTTTTAGGATACAACTTTTCATGTGGATAAACAGGGTTTCCTATGGGAGCAAATATGAGCAGAGCACTCGTAACTCTATACAACTGAAAGCAGTTCAAGTCTATAGGGTAACGCATATTTATATACGAGTTGTAAAACCACACCTGCACAATACGTAATTAAATATGCATGATCAGTGTACCACTAATGACGATGACTGGATTTTATTGTCGTACAATTAACATCTGCTTCACAAATCAACATATGTACAAGAATGGAGGCGAGCAGAGAGAGACAGAGAGGAGTAAAAAGTTGGAGAGAGTTAAGCTTTGTATACTTTGTAAACTATAACTCTGTGCAAGAGAGGAAAAGGATAAACTAAAATGTTCAGTATTATGAATAGTTTGTTCGTTAGTATTACCTAATGTTAAATCCGCCGACGAGACTCAGAATGCATGTATGAGACGAGACGAGTAATTTTTAGTAGTCTTGCCCTCATTTTTTCTTTCCTTTTCATTGCTTTATGCTCCTTTGTATGTATCTATATGCTTATTATATGTTTCAAATATACAGAGACACATGGTACGTACATCTAGCCTCAGCTTGTTGTTGGCTACAAGAACAAAGAACTTTACTCTTATAGGTAATGCTTTGAAAGTTGAACGGAAAAAGAAATTATCCAAAAAAATCGTGTAATAAATGTTGCCTTATCTAATGTACCCTGGAGGCAAGATTAGTTTTAACAAAGGAACATCAATGCTTTTTTGCCTCTGGATAAAATTAATATTGGATGGGTTCATTTCTTTCAATATATGTGGGTAATATATAATACCATGTAATATAAAATGTAGTCTATGAGTTTCGTATTACTTATATAAGATTCATATGTAATATTCTTAATGTTACAACTATGCTAACTAATAAACTAATGTCCAAATCTTCTTGCTTGGCAACAAAGGCATGGTTTTAAAAGAGCATTTAACTTTTAAGGACAAAGCAGAATAAACTCACATAAGGCGCTGTGGGAAACCATATTTAATGCGTGGAGGGAATTGAACGTCAGCATGTGTTCCATGCATGTATGCTTATTTTTGTTTAAATTTTATGTGAATAAGTTGTTTGGAATTAATTCTAATTTTATCGGAATTCCCTTCAAATTTAACCATGGTTTTGGGGTCATGATACTTATAGTGAACAAAAACTATCCTGTATTTAAGTATATTTACTGGAACGGTAGAGACAATAAAAATGGCACGGTACCAAATGGAATGCATTGATGGGATAAATGTAAATGCAGTTATTTTAACCTTCGTTACCTTTAACACAGCATTTGGTTTTAAATAACTATGAGTAAAAATAATGGGAATTAGTTTTGAATGTAAACTCTCATGCCAGGAAATTTTTGGAGTCGTCTACATGTAGTAGTACATTTAGCTAAATGAAGAAAAGGTACGGTGGTTCACAGTTGCTATATGTATGGGAAATGAGTAGGGATTAGCTCAAAGTTATCGAGTGTAATTTAAATAATTATTGATAAAACTGTTGGTTGGTTATAAAAGGCTATTTATTTGCACAGATACTAAATTTTGATGGAAAATGAAAATACCTCTATTGTGTGCAACCTTTATTTGCATAATATTGATTGTTTATGTAAATTATAATATGTACATATGATATATGTATTTTTTGTAAAACTTTGTACGGATAGATTTTGGTTGGCCGAATACATTAAAATAAGGCAGTGATTTCTGAACGAAACTTCCAGTTTTTGTAGAATATTTAATTATTATTTCTGAACATTAATGTTTTTGGTGACATCTATACGATTGGACAAATAACGCACACTTAAAATAAATACGGAGGGTTTTCTGTGCTTTATCCGTATGAAGTAAGAGGTTGAAATTAACGTACAAAATGGAATGGTATTTACTAAAAATAGTAGATTCTTAAAGCGAGATTTGACAAATTGACACGAGAGTCTATGAGTCAATTTAACGTAAATATAACATATGGTAACATTACTAATAACGAGCATTAAGTAGGCAGGTGTGAATGGACCAGCCATAATAATTCTCAGAATTGAAAATCTAACTGCACGAAGATTTAAGAAAACCCTGCTGCGTTTATTTATGCTTCCTATTAGTACGACATTCTCAATTCACAAGTAACATCTGGTGGACGACCTGCCAATGATTCCAACTATTTACTTAGTAGTTTACAATGATTATATATAACTTTCAAGTTTTACGCGTATACATATTCAAAGACCCTCTTTGACGAGGGTTCGAAAACCTTACGTAACGCGAAGACACAGAATTATTGAACAAAGGATTTCCTATCCATCATATATAGTGAGTGAGAAACTCAAATTGCCGTAGTATTGACGGGATGCTGGGAGCAAAGTTATAATTAAGTCGCAATGCCGCAATAGCGTGCGACAGAACCTAAATATCCAGTATTTGAAAACGATGTAAAATATTCGTAAAGCAGAGTGTGCGAATAACTGCAAATTCTATATTGTATTTTTTGAAAAACTAGGTAAATAATTAGAAATGATAATATTTTAGGTAGAGGGAGAACTGCTGGTTAATTTGGCATTAAGGGCTTTCTCCATATCCATTAATTGCTTCCGTAATTTAATAGCCTGTTTTTTTAGTTCTTTCTCTTTCTCCTTCATTTCTACGATAGCTTTCCATGTTTCTTCTGTAGGCTTTTGGTCAACCACCCAGCGCAGAAATAGGCCAGACCATAAACTCTATTCAATCAATAATAATTAATAATTATATTAACGTTAGATATTCAGTAGTCCCTGATAACGAATTGAAATCAATTCGTACTGACTAATTTAAAAAGCTTACCAAACTCGCTGGAGCAACGGATGGCCAAATTACTTTGGAATTAGGCTCGTAAACAGGATTCATAAATGTAAGAATAATGTCGGGTCGATTGATATGTGACCATAAACTGACTGTGTTCACATGCAAGTTGAGTTGCTCCCTTTCCCAGACATTATCCCCCAAGAATGTGCCTAAATATTTACAATTAGTCGAATTAGAACATGGTTTTTACTTATTCATGCTATATATATAAACGAGAAGTGAAATATTACCAAACTGCGATGCGTACGAGTGTTGCAGAATCATTATGAGGAAATTCTCTGTAAACTCAAAGCTACAAGGAAATTGGTAAAATAGCTGCCACACGCAATCTATGAACAGTAGGAAAGTTGGTGCGTATTTTTTCTTCGGATTCTTTACTGACGACGCTGTGTAAGCAAAACCAGACTTAAAGTGTCTACTGCCGAACGGATAACCTCCTTGCAACCATTCCCGTTCAATTAAAGCCTGGAAACATATTTGATGGACTTTCAATTATATATATATTTGAGATAATTAAATTACTAATTAGGAGTAATTGGTGATAATATGTAATTCGACTTGACCACTTCATCAATTAATCCAGTGAGTATTTTTTACTGCATTTTTCTAATGATTTTAGACAGTCTTTCAGGAAACTACTGTAGCCTAAAAGATGTACCTCTGGAAAATAGAACCGTCACCTACCTCGAAGCCTCGAATACTACGGCAGTCCGGATTCAATATAACTTGAGTAATTGACGTAACAGCTAAAGTTGTATCTGTACCATCCGATCCGTGTGCTAAGACAGAGAGGTTTTCCTGCAACCATGCAATGTATTACATCATATTCACGTGTAAAATTTTAAATGCCTTTAGAGTTAAATCATTGAAACGTTATCAAAATTATTACCTGATCCAAACATTGTGCTACCAAACAAGCACAATTAAGTGTGTCTCGGACATGCGACAACCAATTACTGGATTCCAATCGGCTTAACCATTTATCCATGGTACAGCTTGTGTCATTGCAGGCTAAAATAATGAATTTTCACATTAGCGCCCGATGTGGTAATGAAACACAACTATGTCCTGCATAGATTGTAGGAATAACAGTCAGAATAAAAATTTGCTAAAAAATCAAATACAAATAAATCGCTAAATGAAAACCGACAAAATCAGACAGAAAATATTAACCTTCCAAAAGCCTTGCGAGGGAATCCAAGAGGTTGTGGTGACGATCAATGGGCTTGTGAATTCGCCTCCACTGAGGGTAATGAATTTCCAGTTCGAATCCTCCACCTCGGGACTGCCAATCAAATATAACCTGAATTGCCACCCATATCCCAGTGGACTAATTTAGTTCTCTCTCACTCTCTAACCTCGTTTTAATAAATTGTATTTAAGGAATGTTTTGATAAGTGGTAACTCTAAATAATTATCGATTCCGCAACAACGAATAAAAATTAGGAAAAAAATGTACGAAATCAGTTGTAAATAATATTAAAATTTCAGCTTACATGGTGAACTGAACCAGATGATTGAAATCATAACAAAAGCTAACCCTGAGAGGTGAAGAAGCCACGAAAAATTAAACAGTCAGCGATAAACACCAACAATAAACCAGAGCTTAAATAACAAAACAATATTCAATTAGTATCGGTTTTCTTCAGAACAATTTATTCTACATGGACATTCCCTTAAATTTGAAGACGACGACGTCAACACCAAATGACATGTCCAGTTAATTTCAGTCCTTTTAACTGCATCGACGCAAGGATTGTAAATAAAAGCTGAGGGGATTTACGTAAGTATATAGTAAAGGGAGGGAAGAGACCAGAATTCAATTCTCATTGAATTCTTATATAACATTGTGGTGAACCATTTAAAACGAGATTAAATAAAGAGTATTCTATAAAATAAGGCGCTCACGTGTAACTACAAAGCTCTTTCAACTACTTCTAAATTATGTACTATATATAAGTAACATGCAGACTATGTAAAAAACAATTTCTACTTTTCTTCCACAGATTCAAAAAAATAAGATGTTTCAGTTCAGAAAGTCACCTTAGCAGTCTGAGCCAAAGTTTGGGCACGAGTATCTATAATATAGCCACGTTTTCCAGGACCCAAAACAGCGTTTATAAGTCGCTCATCTTCCTTACACCGTTTTCCACTTGGGCCAACCAACGGTTGACCGCTTCTCAATAAAACCGAACCGTTTTCATGCCGATAGCACAAAACTGGAAATCTTCCCCCTTGCCGAAACGCTGCTGCAGCAGTAATGATTTCGTCAGGAACAGATTTTGGCACAACAACAGTGGCAGGATACGAATTGCAAACCTATCAAAATTCATCAGCTCATTTTTAATAATTAACATAGAGGTCATTTAGTGAGTCGGACGACAACAAAATAACAATGTGAATGTACTACTCAATTTTATATTTCTGAGACTTACCGTATAATCTTTGTTTACATGGCTAATTCGCCAATCATCCGATTTCACAACTAATTTAGAAAATTCTGACTCAGTAGTAAAAGCTGTCCAACCATCTTCGACAATTGTGTACATCGGTCGATAAAAGAAGGGATATAACAAATTCGTTATTTCTAAAACGCCAGAAAAAAATACTGAATACACAATTAAGTCATTCGTAATGCAATGTCGATGCGATGCATGGAGGTACAAATCGGAATTACTCATCACTAAGATTCAAAATGAAATGAAGGCTATTTCAATTATTTAATAAACTTATCAGTTTTGACTTGCTACCCGACGGAAAACATTCTTGGTTGTTATTTTATTTGGATTTTAATCGATTTTGGTATTATTCCGTTTTGTATCTCCAGGTACTATTAAATCGCACGATTTGTACTTTGTGGAATTTAAAATGCGGTCATAGTTTCATCAAATACAGCTACGAAAACATTAACCACGCCAAATAGAATTTCCATCAATCATTCAGACGTACCAATCTGGGACAACGCCTCTATTGATTCCGCTACATTAATAAATTCGTCCAGCGTTAACACATCCAAGTGGATAACAGCAAAATCTTTGCATTTAATAACCACTGTCCCTCCCCCAAATGTCGACTGCTTCCTTTCCACAACATCCACGTTTCTGTGTAACAACTGAAAGGATAAAAGAAGTTAACAACCCACCAAAATTACCCAACTTAAGATGGAAATAATTGCGAATACAAGAATAATTTCTTCAAACATACCCACAATTCTTCCAAATCTTCCTTCCTCGATGATAGAATTATATGATGACCCGTAATGCACAAAGTACCCTCAACATTCGGAAATAAAGGTCTCCTCATCACAACATTATCAACTTTCGGAGCCTTGATCAACTCCACAAACTCCATGTCTGTTATACTTTATTTACTACAACAACGGCGTTTATACTATAAAACAATGACAATAGCTATTGTAACACCATATTTAACTTCAGTTTCCTCCTCCTTTAACTTACATAGTCCAATTTCTGTGAATAACACCAACTGCACCAAGTCCCATCGGCAGAATATATGGATCACAAGGGTGGAAAAAAGTAAAGAAGAATTTTATGTGTCCAATTCAATAGCGTGACAAAAGTCTAATTGTAAGCTACCACAGTTATATAATTTCCTTCGAGACAAAATATCACAGTCCGAGTCTGAGATGAATACACCCATTTATGATGTGCCATACACGGAGTCATACCGTCAAGTGAGCAGACAGCTGGCTTCTGCTAGGTAATGTTGATGTTATCTTCTACACGGAGTGCTATTCTATGCTGTCAAGTTGTTTCCTAAGTGTACACTCGCCTTCCAAGTAAAGTCGCCTTGAAGACAAGTAAATTCAATTGTAATTATTAAATTTTGCTAAACTGAAAATGAAAACTAATTTATTTTATGATTTGTTTTCATTTTCAGGAATGCATGTTCCATGAGTCTTTAAAGAATAAGCAAAAGTCAGAAACGTGAGCACGTTGGGTTGAATGAGCCACTGTATTGTGAACTCATTATATATATATATTTATATTTAGGTTAGGTAGTTAGGTTAGGTTAGCTCTTATGTACGGACGCTATCTCCTTTTTTTTGGCTTTTGCTTATTCTTTAGACTCATTTCAAGTACTTTCACCCGAAGTCAAAACAGGGATGTGTAATATATAATGTTTACAGGTATTTAACGCGTACACGCTAACGGTATGGGGCATGGGGTGTAGCACAAATATTGCAGCCTAAGTGCGGGGGTTAGTAAGGAGTATGTAGGGGTGTGTAGAAAGGGTATATACACACTGGATGATGTTGTAGAAATGTTGTAAACAATTGCACGAAGTTGGTACAGTATTAATGTATACAGTAGAAAGATGTAACTTACGGCAGGAAGTTGGTAACCTACGGTAGGAGGATGCATACGGAAGGAAGTCGGTAACCTACGGTAGGAGGATGCAACATACGGAAGGAAGTCGATAGACTGTGTATAATCAAGGTAGAAGACCTATACATGGTGTAGCATGGATTTCAGTAGTGTAGGAGGTGCGTAATCAAGGTAAGAGACTTATAAACGGTGTAGTAAGGAAATGCACTAATGCATGAGTTGCACAAAATAATCCCTCCCCTTATTTTAAGAGGATGAACAAAATAACGGGACTAAGCTAAGAGGACCCTATGATTTAAGAATAGGGCATATTTACGCTGGGCAGAACGGAAAATGAAGGACTGGGGTGTAATAAGAAAATAGACCGTGATTTTGTTGGAACAGTTTATCTTAACCCTTGCCCGTATTTAAATCATTGTAAATTTTTTTTTGCCATCGTAAATATACACATTGCCTGCCAAACCTGGCGTCATCGTCATCATCATTGTCTGGTTTGGCAAGATTATTACAATATAAGATTTGTACGAACGTAAACCGTTCGTGCGAGATTTTCAGTCAAGCTGGCTGCTGCTTTGTCAAATCATTATGGAATTGAACCTTTGAAATCGATTTTGTCTACTTTTCATTTCCTGCAATATTGACAGAAATGCTTGAATTCCCCGCATTTACGCTGGCTTTTTGTAAATGGTTTCGTCGAGCAATGCTAGATGTTTCTTCACTCTGCTTTCAGCTCAACGTACCTACAGATACAGTACTCGGCAATAAAATGAAATGAAAATATGTATCACTACAAGAAATCAGATCAACTAGTTTCAGCTTTGGCGTAATTGTAAGTCTTAATTTATTGAATTGTGTTTATATTAAGTTTTTAGAATTCTGAACTAGTGTACTTATTTTTAGTGGCAAGTCGTTTCTTGCTTTAATAACGACGCGTAAGATTCTCTTATTTGCTATCTGTGGACTCTGCCTTAATTTTTTGGCGTCGATAATTCTGTCTGTTGTTTGTTGAGGTTCATTGTTAGTTTTTGCATAATGTAGATATGCTATGTGATATACTTACGGGTTTCGTACCAGAATAACAGAGTTACTTGAAGAGACACTTTAGTTTTCTATTTAACTTCAAACAAAACTCATGGGTTTGTTCTAAAATGAAAAAAATGAGGTCGAAACAATAATAAGAATGACAATTTTTTGAGTGTAAGATCGACTTGCTTTGTAATGCATTGCAAAGGTGTGAAGAAAATGAAGAATAGCTTTTGCCCAAGGTTATGTTATGTGGAAATATACAAGTACTCTCAATGATTTTCTGTCGCAAATATGTATAAATTTATATATATATATATATGTATATGTTTATAGAATGCATACTCGTCGTTCATAGTTAATCCATAGGCATATTTGATATATGTCAAGTCGGAATGTTTTTAAAAGACTGCTCGTGGAGGAACTAAGGATTAAAATTGAGGTTGATACTTTACCCAAGAAACATGAGGAATGGAGATTATACAGATAGGGAAGATTGCTATACTTTTAAAAATGTTCCATATGGATTAAGGATTAGCAAGGTTTTACGTCAGAAGGAAAACCTGAAGGGATAAAGGATGTGCTAAAAAACGAGGACACACGTACGGATATGCATGAAACAGGTGTAGCATATATGGGCACGAAGTGAGGATTAGCTATTTTAACAATGTAGAATACGTGCAAGAATTACCGAGTTTTGGATTAGGATTTATTTTCCATTGGAGAAAAGCTTGGATGAAGCCTGCACATGTGGCTATAACTAACAGGGATATACATGTATACATATGTATGTGTGGCATATTCCTAAGGGATTTGAGAACAACATGGGGAACAACGTAGGAGAGGCGATGCATTCGTTGAAGAAAAGCTCTGGGATTAGGTTCCAGTTTTATATAAAAGTAATGGATAAACCCATTGGATGGATTAAAGGACGACAACATTGCTGTGTAGAAGGATTACCGTAGGATTAGGGATAGGTATTTCCTTGATGCATTTTCTTGATTAACTTTTAGCATTTCTACAATACCTGGCCCCTGTATGAAAAATGCCGCAAATACTAATACGAACTCACTCGGTGGAGTCTGGGAAGTTGGAACTTGAAAGAGTAGAGTAAATGATGGTTGTTCGTACGAATCCAAATAAAATGTGTTGTTATTCGCTTGAAACACAAATATTATTACTGTTGTAGACATATGAAAAGTCGTATTTAAAAATGTAATTTTTTGTGTAAGTGGCTTTAGGGGTGCGTAGTGACAGTGCTTCTACAGATACACTCACTCAGGACGGAAAAAAAGTTTCATTTTCTTAAATATAAATTCTTTCCTCATGGATTTGAGTCTTTTTTGACTGCTGAGTGCTGAACCTCCAGCAATATGACATATCTCTCAGAATAAGTTGATGGCTAGCGCTGAATATTTTCTAGATTTTTATAAGTTTGCAAAACTTTCGCTTCAATTAAAGTGAAATGGTAAGCAGGAAGAGTACTTCTTCGTTTTTAATGCTTTTCAGTTTTTAGTGGCTTTTTATTCTAAATTTAAGTAAAAATGATCTACAGTAGAACAAAATATATGGTCAATATAATAAATAATGTATGTCTGACTCATATTTGGGAGCACCGACCACAGATTACCATTCTACTTGCTCTCTTGAGGAATAAAGGGATGGCTTTCTCTGACTTGAGAGAAAAGTACTTTTGAGGAAAGTTTCTGGAAAAGACTCGGAAGCTGGTCAAAGTCAGGGAAGAATAATCGAGAAAAGGAGCCCAAGCAAGAATTTAGGAGTCAAAGGATGAAGCTTCCATGACATTTGTCTGCCACATGAGTTCAGAACAAAATCTTTTCTTTCATATTATAGAAATAATATATAGACTATTAGAAAAAAAGATTGCTTCCTAAAGTATAATAGGAAAAAAAGGAAGAAGACAGATACTTGATTCGTTTCATTTCAAAATACACAGGGATAAGGAATAATATGGTAAGGGAAAGGTTAGTAGGATCATTTTCCTATATGGAAAATAAAGAAGGTATAAATAGATACTTTTTTGAATGATATAATTTTTTTTGGTATTGTGACAGCCTAGTAAATGTTTGAGAAGAAAGAAGATGTTACAGATGATAATGCTTTCCTCTATGGTAATATGGTAAAGGAGTTGAAATTGCCCAGTTTTTTTTTAACTTGAGCCTTTGCTCAAGGGTTGCTGGGGGTTTTATTCCATCAAGATGGGATTGAAACCTTTTTTCATCATTTTGCCAAGAAAATGAGAGGGACTTTTGTTTGGATTCATAGGAAATTAAAACATTTTTAAGCCACAAAGAAGATTATAGAGTTCACATTTCTACGAGTACTTTGCATCAACTCGCAGGAAATTGTTCTCAAGCTTCTAGACAACCTTTTCTTCCTCAAACTCTGATCTCTGATCGTCTCCTTTCTTTCCATTTTCCCTCTCTCGCTCTCTTCTATATTCGAATCTGTGTCTTTACTCTTATTCTCGACAACTGCTTATCTTCTCCTCACTCATCTCATCATCATTCGGCTTGTCCAACAATCATTTCCCTATTTTCTCTCAGCATATACAATATAGTTGGAGGAACTCACTCTCAATCATGCTATCTGTATTCCTATCCCTCAGAAAATTTACCCCTTTCTCCCTCCGCCTGTCTCATCTCATTTGAAACATGACAAAATCCTACTTCTCATTTAAATTTCTTTCATAAATCCTCTCTAACATATAATATCAACCTCCAATCTTTTCCAACATTCGTAAATCTATACAGAAGAAAAATAAATCTACTAAAGATATATACGAATATTACTCCCCCTTAATTTCTACACAATCTCCACAAACACATCTTTCACATCTAAATTTCTTATGTCACAAAAGACATAAGTAGAACCATTGTGGTTCAACTACCGCATTAGGTAACCTCTTCATCGATAAGTATTTATGTAAAAAAAAAAATACATCAACCCTCGCCTAGTGAACTATTGACAAGGTCCCGAGCTTATATAAACGAGCTTGATATACTAGTTAATAATATACGTATGTAGCTGTAGCTGTAAGTGTAGCGGATATGTATTCACAAAAATGTAAGAATTGGTATAGACTACAAAGTCATGGTTCTTTTTGAACACCATTTCTCGGAATCTGGAGGAAAGTATAAGGTAAAAAGGCGTCCCTTGGGAAGGTGAGCATGATGCACTGAATATTATGCATACATTATGAACACAAAATAAATAGTTCTGTTGGTCGTAAATAGAAGCGTTCGTATGAATATGTAAACTCTTCGTCAAATTTTTTCGGAGAAGCCCGTACGAAGTATTTTACATGGGAGAAGGGATCTGTTTGGGATGTAAAATACATGTGCTTATGTAGCTATATTAACCAGAGCTTAGGAAAACCTCAAGGGTTGTATAATATTGGAGGAAAAACAGTTGATTTGGATTTTTTGGCGGAAAAAAATCCCGGGAATCTTTCCCATGGAGATGTGCGGACGGACTAGAGTTATACATCTCCTCTTCAAGTATCATTTCCATGTGACTTGTGTTTATCAAGTGTTTGAGACGAGACTTAGTCAAATATCCCATCCGTCAACAATTATTACTCCCGGGTAGCTTGTCATCTTGAAAAACATGAATAGAATAAATATTTCCGATGGAGTCGCCCTTAAAAAATCCTTTGATCATCCACCATTCATTTAACTAATTGCTCACCTTCAATGCATAAGTAAGTAAGTACTTTTGACTAACTCCGAGAGATAGTAAATGGTTTAAAATTCAAACAAGACGAACCAGGAATATTGACAAGAGATTCTCTCTACTTCCGTGGTTGATGGTCACGTTACCATTTTGTAGGGACTTTGTAAGACCTTATATTTTCGGCATTAAAAGTTTTAAGGCAGCAAGAGAGAGAGAGTTTGAAACGATATAAATAAAATATCAGGGACTTTTACTTTCCTTTGTAGATACTTTTCATCGTGCGGGAGCACAGAAAGATACGATATTAGAAATTATGAAAGCTAGAAATTCTCAGATGTATCTCTCCCGCCTTGAAAAATCTACCCCTACTTGAGAACAGTTCTATAGTCCGTAGATGTGGAGCCTGTGTGGAGGTGTATAAATGGGAAAACTAAAATGAAGATAGGGAAATGTATATGTATGGACGTATGTGAATTGCCGTTTGAAGAAGTTACACATGGAGAGGATTCTTAGAATTCGTCAAGAGTTCATTCAGAGAGGCAGAATCTCTTTGAAGATCTTTGTTCTTTCAGTGGAAATGAGTTGCTGGTTAACTGCAATTAAGATGCATTTAGACGTGCAATTAAAGCTGAGTAATTAAATCAAGCGTTGGCTTTTAACTTGGCGGCTAATAAGATTATGAATGGAGTATCTAAGTAAAGTACCTGTTTAGTGAGTGACTCTCTTTGCTTGAGCAGGTATTAGACTCACGGAGGATGGAGGATGACTTGAATGTAAAGAGTTGAGAGAAAATGAGTGGAGGAGAGAGAAAGAGGAAGCTTTACGTGGTATCAGCATTTCCATGCATGATATACCCTCGTGATACAATCTGGAAGAACTGGAGTGGACATCCATCCATCCCTTCTCCAGTCGTTAATCACATCATAAGCGATTGCTCCTCTGCTCCTTCCTTCCGTTGGAGTAAAAGCCTTTCCCCGTCACTTTTCAACATCCCTTCCAACCGTATGCCCTAGTCCGTCTTTGGGTCCACTATGTGTGTATAGCCTCATGTTATATTAACACATCACATAATCATACATTGTATCTCAGTGGAGTCTTCAGTAATTCTCGTTATCTCCGGCATTACCCTAAACTCTACAGATTTAAGTAGCTTTACCTTATCATGACTTTTGCTCCCCAAACAATGTTCCTCCCTTTGACATTTTATTCTCTTCTTATTTGTATTCTGAATTTACTACACATAGTTTCATTTTCGCAATAATTACACATTGTAAGTGGGAGCTCGTGCAATGAGTCTCACATACACATACGTTGACTTGACAATTAAACACTACAACGTTTTTTATTTTTACATGTATAATTACACGAAGCAGACAAGAGATGAAGTAATGTGAGTGTGAGTGAGCATTCACATGGAAAAAAACTCACTCTCACTCATTGTTTTAAACTATACAGGGAATATGTAGAAATACCCTGAATTTCTACTACTACCAGGCATTTGTCATACTAAGTGCATTCGTTTGTTTTGATCTTTCAGATTCATTACATCAACCCCTGGATTCAGCAATGGTTGGTTAATTCATTTAAACGTCTCTCCCCTTTATTCCCAGCAAGCTAAACGTGCTACGATTCCCTCTCAATGTGCTGACAGATTCAAGCAGACAAGCCTGGCTTGCCACACCAACAAGTATGCAGCGGAGCTACTCACACTATAATTGAGAAAAGCTGAGCTGGTCATCCCGTAATTTCCTTACCTTTGTTTCCCATACGAATGAGTTGCAATGATTTGCTGTACATAGTCATGTAATGGTGTAATCCCTTGGAGCTTATGTCTTTGATTACTTTGCAGGTCAATCTATTGACAATTAGACTAATTGTTCTCAGCTATCTCTCCCCACATTTTTTACACCACTAACCTACTTCGGACATGATTTTTACCCAACTCATTGGTATAGTGTGTGATGAGAGAATCGTCGTTCCAGACCTATGACTACAGAAAATACAAGCCCAACGAAAAAATTTGCTTCATCGACGACTTCAATGATTTAAGAAAAGACACTCGTATCGGGAAATGGTGATTATGAATGCTGAGACTTATGACGAATCCACTCATTTCCAGACATTAAGAGGTGAGAGTCTAAACATCCGGTTAATTTCTTACTTTATATTGATAGTTAATAATAGTGAAGTGAGAGATAGATTATATTATCAAAAGTGATTGTACTCTTTCATCGAAAAAATGTCTCTAAAGAAAAGGAATTAAAACAAGTGTAGGGAAATATATGCACAAGTGCAGTGTTCTTATGTATACAATGAAGGTGAAGTGTAAATATGTAAACTGATTTGGTGACAGACATGAATGGTTCATCCAACAGAGAATAAACCATTGTAAGATAGATAAGGTCAAATTTCAAAACTATATACGAGAATATGAAACGTTACTGACGGATCGGAGTTATTTAAAAGTGGAAGAATAAACGATTGATAGGAGCACGCGAGTATACTTTAAATTACAAGTCCCATATGTGTGTGTGTTTATAATGCCCCATTGTCCCTGGAATAAATTGTGGATGTGGAAAAGTGTAAACTTTTAGGAAAAATATATTTCCCTCAGTAACTTATTAAACAGCACGGATTTGCACACCATATAGTTTCATATTTATCTACAGTCTGGGGTTCTTAGAATAAGAATGAAACTTATAGATATAAATAGCAGAGAATTTTTTCTCTTTCTCAGAGACCTGCCTTTCATATTATCTCCATCTGGCTCGTTGGATCAAATTACCTAGTGCTTATATACTCGAATCTAAATATAATAATCAGGCTCAAATAATGTCTATGTATAATTAGAAAATAGTGAAAAAAACGAGTTCATGAGGAGGATCACCTGTCAAAGCAGCTTTGGACGTGGAACTTATTTTGAAAACTTTTGATCCTCCAATAAAATCCAGCCGGGAAAGTTTTGCTAATAAGAATATCGGGTCGGTGTTTGTAAGAATAAAGATCTATGGAAAATATCCTCAAGTATGTATAAGTTACCCTGCATTAGATTCCAATGTGTTTTAAATTCCTCGTACGTTTCAATGATTAAGATTCTAAGAACTCCTGCATATACATACATCCACATGTACAGCACAATGATTTGGATTCCCTAGGAGGAATTAAAGAAATACTAAATTGTAAGGACATTGGAGGGCTTGGAAATAATAATGAATTATGGTTTTACATGGCATTCTCTAAAATAAATGAGATGTATAGTCGTAGAGTAGTGTCTAGGATTACAATTGGTAAAATAAATACTAAATGTGCATGGTTTTTCCCCAGGATTTGTGACGTTGGCAGTTGGGCAAATGGACATAATATGTTTCCCTCAAGTCCTCCTCCGTATTCAGACTTATTCTTACTTCAACATAACTATGTAATATATTCTTAGTATGTACTACAATACACTTCCATGCTTAAATTATATTTGTTGGAAACAGTGTCTATCTATAGAATGTTGGAGTAGGAGTAATAGTAAGACAAGGAATATAAATGAAATGGCTCAGGCTTTTCTATATGGGATTCAAAGAAGTAAATAAGGAATAAAATTCCAAATAAAATATGGCACTGTAAACTAACAAATAGTAAAGTACAAGA
>JAQFXU010000729.1:0-42747 GCA_034693705.1 Spatulosminthurus flaviceps
TATTTTTTGAGTTATCGTGCTGATGGACACACGGACGTACGGACGTACAGACGTACAGACGTACGGACGTACGGACGTACGGACGTACGGACGTACGGACGGACAAAGGTATTTTACAAGGGGGCTGACGCCGCCCTAAAAACTACACCATCACCATTGGCCTCCAAGCTATGATAAAAAGGTAAATGGTAGAAAATACCATTTCCAAATCCATACTCTCAACATCGCATATAACAACGGTCCTCAGCAAGTGACAAATACCTTTTGTGTGTATGTGTCAATGAGGAATATACATCTGGACTTCGTTCTATAGTCCAAGCATAAAAGTCTCATATTTATTTTACCACCACCAGCAACATTTATTTACTAAAAGGAAAATAACTTATATTGAGATTTAGGTGGAAAAATACATTCATTTTCACAAGGGTTTTTTCACAGGACCATATAGCTCTGTATGTACACACAAATAATAGCCGTATATGAGATGCAATGTGAAAATTTCCATTAGTCATAAGAATAATCTTGTTCCAAATAACCTCGTTCTTCTATATAAAAATACAAAGTTACGTCAAGTTACATACTTGGCTACCACAGTTGCCTTAACTAGCTGTAATATAAACATTGCATCAGGCCTGTCAAAGGATTTCAACGCGGACGTCCATCCGTACAACAACCCACCAAAGTAGTTGTAATAATGAACATGCAGAGACTAACTACATAGAATAACTTGTATTCAAGAAGGACAAGCACACAAAACCTAATATTGGACAAATAATCAAATCCTACTCTTTGACAACCGCTACCCATGCTTGTCTACCTACACGTATATTTAATTATATAGCTACTACCTGCAATATTCTACCTATAAATTCCTACCTGTATAGCAAATTTTTTAGTACACATCAAAGCAAGCAAGTAACCTAACAAGTTACTGCCTCCAACTTATAAGCACATCCTGTCTGAATTTGTGCAACCTCTACGAAGTATTAACCATGTCCACAATAAGACATGACTACTTCCCCTGTTAATTTACACCTGGATAAAATTCTACGAAATCTCTTATGAAAATTATAATACTTTATTCCAAAGTATGTAAAAAACTTTTTAAAACCATGGAATTCACTAGAAATTCTTTTCTTACTAACTAGCAATATAATATGCAAGTCCATGTAGTACCTTTCAACCTTTCCTTATGGAAAAAGCCCCATTTCCTCGGAATTCTTTTCACAATTCGTACGATCCACATGAAAAAAAAAACCTATTCATGTTTTCTATAAACAATCTCTAATTTGAAGGGAAACATGAAAATGTATACCCCATGGTGTGGCCAACAATATAAAAAGATACAAATCTGGAAAAATCATAATAATAATAAGGAAAGAAAGACAGCACGGCGAGCACATGCACCCGAAACACAACGACCAACTGTAACATAGCCAGAGTGAACGGAATGAGTGGAATAAAGCCAAGTGTGATTTCATCTTATGCAATGCATACAAAGCACTATGCGAAAAGGCGTTTTAAGTCCACAATCATTTTAAAAACCTGCAGATATGTATTGAGTAGAAGGAGCTAGTCTCTTTCTCTCTCTATGCATGACGTTGGAACCCAAAGGTACTGGACTCATTATGCATCTTTACAGCCCTTCTCCCACTATTATATATTATCCTCGGTACATAAACTTGCTCTGTGTACTAAAACGCTTTTCGTTTATTGCTATGTGCCTGTTCTGTATCTCTTGTACTATGTGCATTGTTATAGGGAGTTATAATAAGCCAAAGAAATATTTTCCAATGGAGTTAATTTAATGCAATTCCCCACAACAACAATACACAAACACACACACACACTCACATATATAGAGGATTTTAATGAAAGAACGTAGGAGTTGAAATTATGATATAGCCAGTTCTTCTCGTACAGTCCAAGTTCTCGCAGTCAATTCACTGCTGCGGATGTTGTTACGATGCGTGCAGATAACTCTTTTTGATTACAAGCGAATTCTGACCCGCCTTTTCATATCAAAGCCTTCCAGCAAACTTTTTTCAAGTTTGACTCCCTTCTACTACAACATTTCAACAAAGTCCCTTCATTCCTTTCAGCCTTCAACTAAAAATAATCCGCATTTTAAAAACTAAAATAGTTGTAATTATTCCATATATTCTATGCACTGGATTTTTCCAGTCCCATAGAAAACATCTACCTTCTCAATCTGTAGCATAAAAAATTCTGTCTTTATAGCAATGCCCTCAAAATTAATTTTTTCCCTTCTCAACTATAATAATAGCTGTAATTATTATATTATTATTACTGCAAGAGTTTTATCCCAACAAGACAATTAAACTCAAAAACCAAGACCTTGTTTTCTTATTTTTCTCATTTACACTTCTAAACATACAATCCAAGAGTTTTTATTACTAAACAGGTAAAAAAAGGATATGATAATCTTAGAACAAGACACTGCAATGCTTGAAAGATAAGAAAAGAGAAGCGAAAAAAAAAAAAAAAATATTTTCTCTTGCATTAATAATGACTTTTAAGATTAAAGTCCATGATATGTACTTCTTTTGTAGTTCGTAGCCCGCAAATGTTCTCAAATGTGTACAAAGATTAAGAACACGTTGTACTTCAAAGGAGAGGAAGAAACATTTCTTCATCATTTGTCCATATAAAACCTCATCCATAAAGTTAGTACGGTGCAGAAAACTAATGAACACATGTAAAAAGGCCAACTTCCCCGTAAAATTTGCTGACATCGAGTGAGTTATGAGACTAATTACAGGAACAACTTTTCTGAATTATTACAACACATTTGAAAACTAAAACATTTAAAAATTTCATATCCCTTTTGGAATTAAGGAGAAATCCTCTCAGCCTATTTTATGCTCTCTATACGTAAGCAAAAATAAGACTCATCCTTAAAATCCTGTTCACACACTACCCCAGGCATTTGGTTAATATTTTAATCATATGTGCTATATACTCAGATTATCCATAAAATTTCACCCTTATTTTATGACTTAAGTGAGAAGTTCCAATCCAAGCCTTTTTCATAATAGCCATATGAATCTTCCACTTGTAAAATAATTTCATATATGTATATACAGTATTTCCCCTACATATACAATATCTACCAGAACCTCCACTTTTAAAACTTAGCTTTACAGCTGCGGTTCCTATGTTCTATTCCTGACACTTTCGTATATACAAGTGGAAATGCGAAGCTTTTGCTTAGTTTCAATCCATCCTTCTCTAACAGCCCAGCCTATGTATTTACACACACCCACTAGTGTATAAGTGTGTGAATCACTTTAGTAACTTATATTAATAGCCTGGGAGCCTTCCATTAACATTGTACATGAGACTGTATATACTTGGAAAAAGTTTTATGCATGCAATGCCAAGATTCAGTCAGTCCTGTTGTTAGTTGGTTGTGAAGTCAGAGTGAGAGATGATATTCATGTCTTGTCTCATTCCATTGCATGACATGCCATGAACACAATCTATACAATACAAAGCTCGGGTTTTTACAAACTTTTTCACAAGCCACAATATATCTGTGAAAGGTAAAAAAAAATCTTGTTGCATGTGTGTGTACACATACTTGGCTACACCAGTCAAGTAATACACTCTAAGCTCCTTCCTCCTTCCACTACAACAAGAAGATACGTACAACTTGAAGAACACGGCATGTGAACACAATCCATGCATTTCCATACATACATGTTCCTTTTCCCAACAACTTCCACAACCACCATCATAGAGCAAGTTAGTCGGGCGATTTTGTTTGTGTTCCTGCATACACACATAGGACGGGATAGAGAGAAGGATGATGATCATCATCATCATCCTCAGAAAGGACTTTACCACAAGGTAAGAGTTATGCGGACTGAGTGAGTCTAGTCAAAGGGAAGGTTTTTTAAATCTATCCATGTGCTAGATATAAGATCATAGGAGAAGGGAAGGAATGGGGAAAAAGAGAATAAGGTCTGAACAATGGTAAAAGAATGAGCTCTTCTCACTCTCTCACAAGTTCCACCTTCATCCTTTTAACAAGAGCCTCAGACAGAGAGTCCCTAGGGGTACACCACTTTAAATACTGACTTGGATTCTAATTTCCATTCTTTTCCTTTTCCCTAACTTGTTATATAGTAAGTGTAAGTAGGCTGTAGAAAGAAAGGGAATAGCAAAGTCCTTATCCCTTCAATGTATAAAAAGTGACTTAGGACAAGTAGAATCATTTTAAGGAAACAGTTAAGATCTACAGCAGCTCTCTAACCCTTTCCCATAGTTTTTTCTATACCTCCAAGGACCGACCACGACTGATTGTGAAGACATGTAACCAGAAATTTGGACAATCTTTTTTTTTTCTCTCTCTCTCTATAGTTTTTCTTTCCTTTTGTACCACAAATATCCTCTTGTATATATACAGGCCCTTCAAATTCTATCACTATGTAGATACCCCACTGGTTACGTAAAATCCTTATTCCAATTAACAGAGCAGAGTTCCCTGGAAGTACATATTTCCGTATAATTATATGTAAGTATTCCAATAGTTTAGAGTTGGATGGGACGTAATTGTGCATTTCATTCCCGTCGTCGCCCTCATCATCATCATCATCATCGTCGTCTTAAGATCCACCATAAGAATATGCAATGTTAAGTAACATGAAGAAAAAGTGTTGGTGGAAAGAAAGCCACGTTCCTACTTATGTCTATTCAAGTTATAGTTAAATTGAAGGAGTAGGAGTAGAGAAGAGCCTTTGATGAAGGCAACCAAGAGAAATCCAGCAGTTGCTATATACAAAGTTACATTTACGTAGTGACTGTGTCAAAGTCCATGTATAGAGAGAGTGTACGTGTTAACCAAAAGCTTACACAAAGTAAACTCACTTGTGAGAACTCTCAACTCAGTCAGTGGTTGAGAGAGAGACGTGAGCATGCAATGCATGGAGTGTAACGTCATCACCATAACACTTTTCCCACTCCTGCTAAAATCCTCCTATGATAATGCAATACCCGAACCATGTTTAAATATATGACTAACTCACTAAGGTTTCCTCCTCTTTTCCCATTTCTGTCTCTTGACTCTTACTCAACAAGCTCCAGTTCCAAGACTTGCTTTCCTAGTGCACATCATAATGCATGTATGGAGCACAATTGACGTTAAGCAAGGTTCCTGGGGTACTCAAGTCAATCTAGAGCAACCACAACTCCGTATACTTGAGTAGAAAAAAAGGAAGCATTTTTTGGATAGAAATATCCGAAATTTTTTAAAGCCCACAATACCTTGGATTTTTCTAAGACTTTAACAGCATTTATATGTGGATGCTTGCACAAGCTTTTCCTTCAATGTCAAACGTCGTCGATCAACTATGGTAAGTTGAGCTACCCAGGATGTGAATGCATATTCATCAAATGGCTTCACTCCCCTGTCCTCACTACAAAGGAGAATCTCATGTGTCCCAGTAAACTTGCACATGTATAGGCTTTATGCCAAAGCTTTTTCCCTACCAGCTTCATATTTTTGGTAAATCTAAATTTATGTATGGCAAAAGCATGTAGAGAAACCACTCATAGAAAAGTACATACAGCTACACTTAAGGACATCAAAATATTAGGTCTACGGTTTATTCAAAGCTCCCTTAACTTCTAGACCTAGTGAGGTAATGGTATTTTTCATTGCACCCTTTTTGTAGCATCCATGTGGTAAAAAAAGGAAAATCTAGAAATCTCTCAGCCTCCCAGCAATACTTTACCTCTAACATCTACGCACATATTATGAAGTCAAGGAACGAATTTTGAAAAAATTTTCACCAAGCAACCCTCATCCATCCACCTCACATTTTTACACTTGAGACATTTTATACATATAAGATCATATTATGTATACGTGTTTAAAAAACCTTAGGAGCATTTCTACTTGAGTAGATACTTTCCTTTCCCCTCGTCTGTCGTCATCCTTACCTACTTCTATATTCATAGAAATGCGTCTACATTTAAAAGCCTGTCTGTATATGTAGTATATATATATGTAGTATATAAGAAGATGAGTAAGAAGAAAGGAATCAACACCGTAGAATATACATATATAAGATTCCAAAAGGCTTTTGCTTTAAATATGAATGTAAGGTAAAGTAAAACTAATGGTGGCAGATATATGTACATTCTTTGAAAATTGTATCTTTCTGCCTGGTTTCTCTCCCAAACTCCTCTAATGATAAATCCCATAATGCTACACTTTTCCACAAAAGAGTAGCTCCATTGCCCCTGCTCCCTAGTTAACTCTCAAAGCTTATTCCACCTAAGCCGACTCTACACAAACGTGTATAGTTTCTCATTTGGATCCATGTAAAGGACGATTTTGAAATTATTAACATGAAATTTTTTTCACATCAAGGCAAGGCCAATTCTCAATTATATTTATGAAACCAACTTAAAAATACATGGGAAGGCACGTGCGTGTATTTACATGGCTCTATACATGAGAAATCCATAGATAGTACCTGCATGCTAAAAAATATTACACGGAAACGGACAACCACCGCTGAGCATCCTTATGCATAGTCATAAATGCTACATAAGTACATGGCTTCATTGAAACATTCATGCATGCTTGCTTGTTCGCCTATGTACAAAGGTAGGTAATAGGTATATAAATGTAAACATGTACATAAGTAAATATGTTCTAGCATGAATATGTAGAAAGGACTATTTTCTCCTTCATGAACTCTACCAATAAATAATTACGAGGAATTCTCAACATGACATACACATTGATTTTACAATGAATTTCCACATGGAGATGTAATACCATAGAATCCAAAGTGGTTAAATTAAAAGGTAAATCGAAACCTTTCAAAATGAGAAAAGGAGAGAAAAGAGAGAGAGAGCATGGATTTTTAAAGTCTCTCACTCAGTCAAAACCCAAAGTTACGCACAAAGCCCTTCAATAAACTACTTAAATCTATGGAATCTTCGACTACGCCTGAATTGCCTTCACGTCTCTCTCTCCCTTTCCTCTTTTTTCCCCAACATACATTTATAGTTGTACATGTTGAACGGCACTAGGCTTAAAACTCCGACTCCGCTCATGTAAATAAATTAGCTCGGCTATTGCCTTTGTTTATGTCCTAACCAAAGGTATACATTTAGAACGTAGGTTGTAAATACAAATGAATGTGATGAATGTTGAGCACGGAAGAACATACGTAGGAAACCAAGCTAATCTGGCCATTCCAACTCCCGTGTACTTACTGGCTTGTTGGCCATGTACAAACACACACACACACGCATAACATACACGCCGTGTGTGTGAGCAGGACTCTGACTGAGTGAGTGACTCTGAAGGAAAAATGTCTCACTTCCATTCAGCCCGTCTTCATCTGCATGAAGGAAAGGAATCGAGGCGGAACAATTTCTTTCTCTTTTACCATATATCTATACATGTTATGTATAAAAGAATAGAGAAGAACCGAGAGGAGAATGCTCGTAATAATCCCAGTACTAAATAAGTTTCGTCGCCAAATATCATCAGCAAGTCGATGCCATACCGTGTGTATGTGTACTTCCACCTAATTGTTTTTACAGCCCTACAGCTCTACTTAAGTCGTCTAGTATTATACTTCTATATACAGTCACACTCAACCTACACATTCTCCTTCACATTTACCACATATAAATACATACACCTCCCCAACTCCATGGAATAAATACACAACTAACTAATATATACCTACATTTACAAAACAGTCTTCAACCCAACACTTGAAAGCACGTTTACTTATTATTATTACTATAGGGTTCTCCTTCCAAAGCAATAATAATGATAGCACCAAAATATTGACTGGTGGTGGAGCCAACCTTACACAGACAAGTCCTTTGAAAACCCTTTTTTGAGAGTTTCGACCAATATAATAAGTACGTCAGACATTTTAGTACACAAAGGCATTTATAGTTAAGCGGCTGATTTTATATGATTTCTATAACCTCCCCGTCTAAAATAAATGGTGCTGGTGATGTACCATACTAATGCAAATTTCTTTATGAACATTATATGTACAGCTCAATTTGTATGTATACTATAGCTAAGCCAAGGCAAACCAAGAACTAAAAGTAAGATTTTTTTCTACAAAAGTCTCCACAAACAAAACTAACAACACTTTTTAATCCTTGTCATGTGATATTGCCAAGTGCAATCAAACTCAAGGAAAAACTAAGAAATGCATGTAACTATGGCTTAAGATTATACTAAAAGGGCAGATGGATCGAATCTATACGTGTACATTTTATGCAGCTAAGGAGAGAGGAGAGTTATATTGGAAAGACTCTATAAAGCGCGAGAGAAACTACATGCAACTTCGTAGAGCCAAACACAATCTCATCTCATCAGCAAACCTATAAAATATACTGCCATTGTACCCATTCCCAAGTTACAGTCTGAGGGATTTTTCATACATACCGAGAATCAACACCATCTTGAAATTTTTACCTCTTTCCATATCAAAGATAATTTAAAACAGCACTAGACCAAGGAGTTTCCTTACATGCATTCATGTTAATCTTCATGGAGTATCCATACAGTTATGCACGTATCTCACTCAATATGAGGAAAAAAAGTAAAACAGTACTTTCAAACATGAGCTGCAAGCTAAAATACACATATTTTTCACGACAAAGTACAAAAGCCTCATTCCCATTATACAGCACTTACTTTGAATGAAGAGAGCTCAGTCAGTCATAGTCAGCTTTTCACTAACCCCGTATTATGAGAGAGGTGACTCAAAATTCCCAGACTCTCAGACAAAGCTAAAGCAAAGTACATTAATATTGCAT
The DNA here is from genome assembly GCA_034693705.1 of Spatulosminthurus flaviceps. Lineage (NCBI taxonomy): Eukaryota > Metazoa > Arthropoda > Collembola > Symphypleona > Sminthuridae > Spatulosminthurus > Spatulosminthurus flaviceps. The sequence goes on from JAQFXU010000729.1 coordinate 8,836, forward strand.
TAATACTGCAGCGATACTCTTAAAAGTACCACAATCAAGTGAAATGAGAAATTGAGAAACTTTTTTTTATTAAATCCATCTATTTTTCAGTTTAGTTATCAAAAGGAGTGAGAGTCCTCCTTATTGACTTTAAAACCACCTCAGTCAGATGAGTTAAAATAAGAAAACGTGCATGTACAAAAAGTACCTCATAGCAAACATCACAACCTTATACAAACCAATCATAACTGCCTGGAAAATTTCAAATAATAGTAAACATAGCTCTAAAAAGCTAGTACGAAAGGATATCAATTATTAGTGAGAAAAATTAAACAAGTCGACAATTTAAAACCTTTCCCTGTTTCCCTTGCAGAAATTCTACACATGTATAAAAGAGCTATTACAATTTAACCACACAATGTAATTAAATGTATGCCCGGACATAGCATTAGGCACATGTCTCCTTGCTTATAGCAACACACGCAAGTAATTTTCCTATTAATATTGGGAATTGAATAAAATATATCAATTCCCAACACATACATATAAAGTCCTTGAATATTTCAATTTGCTTCATGGAAATTTCAGACAGTGGAATGAATACTTGAGATGAGACCCAAAAGTGAGGGGTAGATGTCTCAATTAAAAAATAAACTTATGCAAACGATAACGACGTGAAAGGACTGAGCGAATTTAAGTACTCCTACCTCCGTTCAAAGTAGATACGTACAAGATACTCCTTAGCATTTCTGCAAGTAGGCAAGAGTCTAGGAGAGAGTGAGTGAGTACAGTTAGAGAGAGAGAGAGAGACAGAGAGGAAAATAACTGGTGGAGAAATTTAGCCCAACATTTACTAAAACTTTGGACTATTTGCTGAAAAGTAGATTGCGGTCTAGGAGAGAAACTGTAATTATCTCTGGCCCATGTAAACCAACAGTGTGCCATCATCATACAGCCTTGACATCCCATACTGTCTTTATAGGATGAAGCAATGTTAGTATCAAGTATCCATCCATTTACGCACATTCCTATTCCATCCTGTGTGCTCTGATGTGAGAGTCTTGGTAATAGTCCCCCACTGTATATATCTGTACATATATATATGTATATAAATGTGATAAGGTAGTGAGCAATCTCCTACATGCACTATCTAACGTGCCCAATAAAAGGATCTTGCTCCTTGATATAATACAATTGTAGCTCTTTGCCTTTGTCAGGGAGACCAAAATGGTACACTATGGAGCCCTTTAGGAGAACTCCATGAGGAGCAATGGTACACCGTAGTTGGTTTTAGTGCTTTCCACTTTTCTATTTGTTAACGCTAGTAATGCTACTGCTGTTGATTCTCATGGTGGTATCTTCCTAGGTCTATAACATAGAACAGTAAACCTTCAGTACTCATATTCTCTTTCTCTCTCTCTCTCTCCTTTCCTATACAACCAGAATTATTTGAGTTTTCCAAAGTCTCAAGTAAACCTCATCATGCCTTGTTTTCGTACCCAGAAACGTTCATATACATAGGAGCTACTCACGTCAACGCTAACTTATATCCCAGCCCTCGTGTATGGATACGGCCTTATTTGCTTCCGTCAAAAAAAATGTTGATATTCGTTTGGTCGAGGAACTCACACTGCTCTTGAGCTCCATGGCTGTTGAGCCAGGAAAAATTGAGAACGAGAGAAATCTATATCCACCCACATTCTCGTATGACAAGAGCACCAGTAGAAAACCTATCCTCACATTTACGTTCTCGTTTTCGATCTAGATCTATCTATCTATCTTACTCTACCTTTCACAAAACTTCCACCCAAACTCGGCGAGCCTTTCCATCTTCAAGTCCATATTTCCATATATGTATACATATATACAAACACAGGAGACCAGGGCATGACAGATACATAACAACATGTATAACATGTATATGTACATATATTTTAGAAATAGTATCTAAGCACTATCAAGTCTCCAGCCCATATTCTTGTTTCACAAGTCACTAGGCCCTACCATCCCTATGCTCAAACACTCCGTCAAGTTTAGTTGAAAAAGTCTCACATTTTATTTCCCAATGGTGTATCGGAAACAGAGAAAAACTCTACGAGTTTCGTTCCTATGTATTTCCCCATTCAATTTTTCCCTTGGAACTATGTATACTGAAAAAAAGATCAGTTCTTTATATAACAATATCTACGTGATACTTCTAGGCAGATATCTCTACTACATGTATACTTAGCGATGAGTTGTGCATCTCAAGCTGTAGAAGAAGGAGCACTAGCTAAACAAGAAGAAGGACAGCATGAGTTCCATGGACCAAACAGCAAAGATACAGACAGCTGAAATCATCCAAATAAATATGTACGAGTGAACTCTCATTGACACTCCAATTGCTCTCATGGATGTATGAAGAAAAATGGAATGAATAAAAACAGAATCTATACCACCAGCCACGGTGTAAATGTAAATGCCACGGTATGGATATATCTGAATATAGAAAACTATATACCAGCTTTTGGTAACCCAAGTTATATGGTCTCTGTATACTCAGCACTCCTCCAAAAACTTGACAAACGTGAGTAACACAAGTAATCTTACATTACTTGTATGAGGCAGGGCAAAAAGAACTATCAGTGAATAAATAAAGACAAGATGAGAGGAAAAAATATGTTTTTAAATACCAATTCCTTAACCAATGTTGACTTTTCAAGTCAAACCACAATCTCTAACTAAAACCTCTCAGCCTCTTACACTTCTTTTAGGGTTACCAGCCTAAAAATTTATCCTGCTACAGGATTACAACTTATTTAATAGCATGTGAGCATATATATGCGCGTATACTATGCAAGGATAGTATTATGTTACGACGAAAACCAATATGAGATTTAAAGGATGTAAGTCGTGCCCATTCCTTTGTCATATCTCCTGAAATACAGTCATACAAAGCCGGGACCTAGGAAAATGCATACATAACTTTTGATATTTTTCTAAGAGACCTTCGGATTCAAGACAAGATAACCTACATTGCGGAAAAAACAAGGCTTGTCACATTCACGGAGCTTTTCTATGGATTCTCTATAGGCAAAAGGGGATGCCTTTTGAATTTTAATGCTTGTCCCTACCCTCGTCAATATATACATACATTGAAATATCCGTACCTTTTTTTACTACAACAATGAGTTACAGAGAAAACATTACTCAGGCCAAGAGTGAGAGAGCGACAGAGAGATAGAGAGAGAGGTCCGGCCAGAGAAAATTGCATAAAGCGGATAAATAGCCGGGTGTTAGAAAAAAACATACTCTCCAGTCTCCTTCTGTTACATTCACTCTCAATTTTACCAAAACGGATCCTTGTGACTTATCCTTGTACATAGTAGAGAGATAGGGCATAAAAATTCTACTAAATTTATTCCCGTGGTCATCTTACTACATATTACTCTTTGCACACTGATCAAATGAGAATTGAAACCGGTTTTTGGGAAATGAAGGCAGCCAGAAGTACTGGAAAAAAATAGTTGATCGGAGTCCCTGCGTTTTCTTCCCACTTGCACAATTTACAATTCTATCCTATTATGAAGATTCTTCAGTCTGGATGGAACTGATTCTTTTGGGGATGATAGGGGATGATGATGCTTTCACAAAGGGATCATATTGCTATTCTTCCCTTTCCCTTCGCTCGTGGAATACTTAATGCAATATTAGGGCACACGGTCCTATCTATCTCCAGCTCCAATTCATATCTCGCTCTTTCGGGAACATTTCAAGCACTGTTGACTAGACCGGCACACTACACTAACCAGGCTCTTGCTAACTTGCACAATTCCAACCAACCCCATTTGCAGCAGCTTTGCATGTACTATTATATGTTAGTACATCAGCGTGTGAGCACGCTGACTCATTTCTATATTCCTACGTTTAGGGACTGGCTGGTTGTGGTGATGGTAACTGACTAAATGTTAAGTACATATACATGGTGTAAAATATTACCCGACAGTCTCATTATTAGTTGACGTGAAACAGTTAGATTGTTAGATGAGCTGGTTTCGTGCAATACGTGTCACACCGACAACGCCAAGCTCTAAAAGACTATGACGACTGACGGAGAAGGATGCCGGGCTGGAAAGAACCTCTCTCCTTTATATACATGGTGAGACTGAGTTTTCGGGAAAACACAACACTTTCTGTGTATTATGTACACATGTGTATACAATTTCCACATACATTTATAAACTAGAACACTGGGGCGGTTACCAGCGTACACATTTAATCTACCTTAAGAAAATACTAATTGTAAGTTAACTATAATGTAGAGCCGGGGAAGTGTTAGCTTATTCTCTACAATGCGAGGCTACAAATATGTACATTTATAGTTCAGGTTCAAGCACTGTAGTAGTATCTAGTTTAGGGCCACGGCAAGTGTCTAATGCTAGATCGGTTAAAAAACGTGTGTCTAGCCTAGGACAATAGGAGTCTCCGAATTTTTTCCTATTCTCCTTCTCATGTGTGTGTGTTCACGCACACGTTTATACATACACACTGTGAGGAGGAAAGTACGTACTTTACAAAGAGAATCGAGACTTTGAGCTGCCTCTAGCATTCCGTTCGGAGCTGTAAATCTTGCTTGGATCAAAGGCGAAGTGAATCCGAGTTGGTTTATGTACATATTACTTTATATGTATATGTATAATACACTGAACGTACATATCAACTTCCCTAACTCTCTCCCGGTGCTCGTTCACTTCCATATCGTGACATCAGAGGAGAGATCCAATCCTATCTTTGTCTACCGTTGTGTCTTTATGTACGCTCGTTATAACACTAAGTTGAATTTAAAGCCCAGCTTTCCTATATGTAACTCTGTGATGGTGGAAGTTACGTCGTTCTGATGGGCACATCAGCTCTGAAATTTCAGTCTCCTTTAATTTCGTGACCATGTGGGACTGTCTTACTGTCATCGTCAGTAGTCAAAGTTGAATCTTTTATTTTATCCATCTCAAACTTTTTTTACGCAATGAAACGTATACACATGTACAGTGAGGGGAAACTGGACGAGCGAGGTAGTGATGGGGTTGAGAAACGTAAGCTCAATTGAGTTAGATCTTTTCAATATTGTAGATTTCAATAATGTTCACCTTTGTCAATGTATCACTCTTTTTAGCACTGATGTAGTTCAGCAAATGCTCAAGTGTGGATGAGAAACCACTCCGATTGCATTATCTCCTTGTGTCATATGATTTGTTGCATTACGAGGCTGCGGATACATTATACTAACTATACCACGACGTACATATACAACTCTGCAGTGTTACCTTAGCCCCGTTCAAATTTCAAATAGACAACCATCAACAATGCACTTACCACATCAAGCAATACCAGCTGAATGTGAGATTCGTACAAGTTGAATCGCTGGTTCTTGGGAAGATCTCTCAATGATATTTCATCCTTGTGTATTGTAGTAGACGACAGTGGAGCAAAAGTGTATACCTCCACAAAGAAATGTCTTCATTTATTTTGGCAAATTGTGATAAAGTTAAGAGCGCCTATACAAGAGTACATACGCAGAGAGAAATGCAATCTGATCATACTCAACATTCCTCGGTTTTCATCAAGCCTTGGTACACACACCCAAGCACATACACACAAGAACTTGGGTAGTATGTAACTGTTAACTGCATGAGGAGGAGGATTCCAGGAAGCAGCTTAGTTTCCATTTCCATGAAATTTCTCCTCAGCCACTCAACAACCACCATCAGACAAATTTATACAAGTAGAATATACTTTGCTCGAATAGAAGCACATGTCATGAAACGGATCCTATAAGCACATAAACCGTCAAGTCCGAGACGAAAGAGTTCTATGGACCTGGTTTATTGCATATCCTCCCTATCCCTATAATTTCCCTTACTCCAAACAACTTCAGTAACGTTACCCCTCGGTGTCTGGAACAAGTATTGAATTCGTCAAGATGAAGACCAAAATGTCTGAATTGAGTAGTTCTTCAGATCATACTTTTTTCAAACTTTATAGTAAATATTGCGGGCCGAGCTACCAATCCCCCAGGAAGTATTATATATATGCCAATCACTTGAGAGGACTTTATATGGAAGCTTTATCTTTTGTATGCATGAAACAAATTTTTCCTTGCCTATTCCATCAGAAATATGTATTGCAGCTTCTCACTCTGAATTCAACATTCAAAAAGCTCACGGAACCTATAAACAAGCTTGTTCTTTATATCCAAGGAAAAAAATCCTGCTTATAAAATTTCAAGTCCTCAAGGCACTTGGAACTTGGAACATTTATAGGGCCCAGGCTCCTCTGCCAATAGACTGAGAAAGAGACTTGTGAACATAGAATAATTCTTTGAAACTTATTCCGATAAATTTACCGGATTTAATAAGGCTGTGACCGTAAGTTGAGGAGCTGGAGCAGAACGTGAATGTTAAATGAAACCAAGCAAGTCCACAGAAAATGCATATGTACAAGTTCCCTATTACATCCTATGTATGGTAATGGAGGCTAAACAAGTCTGATATACTGCCAAAAGTAATCTAGAAGTGGAGTTGTGACTCTGACTCAAGGAAGACTTTCATTGGATTTTTTCCTAACAGGAAAGAGTAGTACCCACTGAGACCTTTCCAATGCCATGCCATGCCATCCTCATTTCTACTATAAACCTACGTACTTTTGCCTATCCCGCTTTACTTCTCCACCAAAATCCTACTCTCACAAACCATCCATGTGAATGACTCGTATACTAAAGAATGAGCCAGGGAAACCAGCAAGCAAATGCTGAAACACTCCTACGAAGTAGTAATACAGAGACGGAGCAGCATTAGAATGGAGAGAAGGAACGAGAACCCTCGCTATTCTACTCATGGTTCAGTCAGTAAATGCCTACTATTCCATGTAAGTCGTTCAAGTTTCAAGTGAGATAGTATTCGAGTATTCATTCCTTCCTTCTCTTTCCGTTCCGTTTCCATCCACTACCATCAGCTTCAGCTGAGAGTTCCATAACAGAGTCACAGTCACAAATCTCTAGCAGATAGCTACATACATACACCAACACTCTTATGTATGTACAACAAAGTGAGAAAGACCAGCAGCCGCATTTCACTCACATCACACAGCCCTCCTATTGCATGTCATAAACTCTAAGGCTGAGTATTGGCTTGGAGCGTGTAGACACCCAAGGGAAGATAGAACTGGAGGAGATGAGCTTTTGCTAGGAAAAACAGGAGACGACAGCCCTTCTGTATGCAACTTTAGATTGGCAAAAGTAAAACTACTGTGAGCAAAATGCTACGAAGGAAAGAGGAAGGAAGACTAGCAAGAGATTCTCTACTTATACATACGAGACGACATACCACCAGAGACAGAGTTGGAACAGAGAGAGAGAGAGAGAGAGAGAGAGAAAGGACGTAAAGGGAAGTTGCATTTGGCTTTGGGTGTTGGCCATTCATCAATGTTGAATAGTGTAACAGACGTAGATAAGCACTTATTGCCGGCTTCTCCAGCCTTGCAGTATAAGGCTGAGAAACAACTGTGTATGTAGCACATGGACCTCTAAACTCTCTCTCACTTGGCTGACTCAAGTTTTATAGACCAGAAAATGGAAAAAATTCATAAAGCTTATTCTCTGGTTTATTTAGCACGGTCCTGTCATTTCTTGACCACTACATACCCTCTTCTCCCTTCACTAATACTCTCAAAAGATATCCTCATAACTTCTCACATCCCACATTAAATAGCCCAACCCCCAAATACATTTACTCTGTACAGTATAACCAGGCACCAGGCTGGTGCTGTAAGCACCAAATAACAACTTCCCGTTCTCTATCCCAACTTTTTCTAACTGTAAGATACTGAGGCGAGACCAATATGAAAATGAATCCGGTATCACACTTTGTAACTCCATGAATTAGCTTTATCATAATATCCATTCCATGGGTTGACATAAAAAACGGGTAATCGAACGTTTTCTACGTATATATCAATAGGATGACAAAAAACTTAAATGATTATTGTATGTTAAGCTGCTGAGCCTCCAGAGAAAACCCCGTATAAGGATGGAAGCTAAGGGAGAAACGTTGTATGGATTTAATTTGGCATGTATGGGACCCATGCTTTGACTATGTCCTGGGAGTCTACTACGAAAAAACATACACCTGGAACATACACAGAGAAATCATTTGCTAATGCTTTCTGAGAACATTCTCATGCTATACGTACACACAAGAGTACATAGTCCTGTCAAGTATAAATGGTTATTGCTGATACATGTATGCACAAAGGCACTCACATGCATCAAAATTGTGTATGCATGTGCATGTGTACAAATTCTACCAACGACAGTCACAAAGGGAGTCAAAGCACAGAAAGTTATTAGATTTTTTGGCCCATGCCAAGTCAAAGTTGTCAATGTGTACACGCCTATGTAGGTGCGAGGTGAGCGATAAGAGTTTTAGATACTTTGTTTGAATGCTGAGCAATAGTACCGTTCTTCTAGCCATAGCTATACATGCGTAAGTCTCCACACATACTGGCAACTAGGAAAAAGGTGTTATATCTGCAGGGAGCATAGACCTTTCCATGATGATAATAGCTGAGCAAATATGAGGACGAGGATAAATGTTAAATCCACGGAGCCAGTCAAGGTGTAGCTACGGATAACAACTAGAACTGGAAGGTTGCTAAGGTTTTATGTTTTTTCTTCAAGTACTCCAATGCTTGTAGTTGGAAGTACATCTATAGGAACATACGAGTACGTATGGAGAACCACACTTTTACTTCCATGTCGTGTACATTTTTCTTGTGATAAAATAATGGCAGACAAATAGTAAAAGAAAAGTTTTTCATCCGACGCTCCAATATACGTCTCTTACCACTACGCCTAACATTGCTCTATGTGCCACTCATTTTTCCCATTTTCTTCTAGTAGCGAAGCTTTTTAACAACGCTCCCTGTCTATCTAAATTCAAGGTTTAACTTTCCTAGAAATCCTTTACTTCTCTACTACAACAGTTGCAAACACACTTGGAACACTAGCTTATGTATGTGGTATTGGAGTTACTACAGACTTTAAGGCAGCAGACGAGGTATGGACTGCAAACAGTTCTCACTGGTTCAGATCTTGCGAGTTTCTGAGAGAGAGAGAGAGAGAGAGAGAGAGAGAGAGAGAGAGAGAGAGAGAGGTGCATAGAAGCTGGAGGAGAGCTGTAGATGAAAGGGTATAAAGGAAAGGAACATATTGCTGTAAAATACAGAAGAAAAGAACCCTACTATTTTCTTGCATGAGACTAAGGATAAAGTATGTGCATGTCGTATGGAGAGCAGAGTTTGGTTCGAGCTATGGGAAGACTTCTACAGTATATATACGAGCCTTCGCAGAGAGGCAAAAGCACATTGAGAAAGGAAACGAACGGTTGAAGTTGAACGGAGGAGAGGAGAGAGAAGTGCATCCGTGAGATGCAAGCAAAGGAACAGGTTAACATTCATCATTTCTTTCTACATTATGAGTTGCGAGAGTGTACTGTGCTTGTGTACCCATCTATGCATATACAGGGGAATGTGAAGGTATCCAATTTATATTGATGGTGATGAGACAACTTATTGTAAGTATAGGGACAGTCTGTGCATACAAACAGTCCTGCATACATAGGGACTATTAGAAACTCCGTAAGAAGATTATGGAAGAGACGTGTGTGTGTGGAGGAGTAGGCATGAAACCATGGTCTTCTGGTTCGGAGAATATAAAGAGAGGTAACCATGCAGCGTATAATAAAGTGTGTTAAGGAATACGTAGTAGTGGAGAAGCGAAAGATAGAGAGAGACTGTGAAGAAGATGAGAGCGTAGCAGAGAGTTAAAATATGGGTTGGAGGTTGTCAGTGTGATTACCTGAGGTAGGGAGTTCCTGAGATAGAATAGATCGCCTGGCATGACCTGAGAAGGGAGCCATTGGAGGGCTCACGTCCGAATCGTTCTCGGAACAAACACCGCTGTCAGACCCGGACCCTTTGTCTACTGGTACCGGACACTCCTTGAGATATCTCTGGGACTGAGCTGAGTAGAGATTTTGTGACGCGGCCGAGGAGGGATTCAAAATTCGATGATTATTGGGGAACGTTGAGGCATAGTTGAGTCCAAGCCCCGTCATATGACTGCTGCTGCCATTATGTTGACTACCCTTGTAGTTGTTAGACCCGACGAAGGTGGAGAGTTGGATATTATTATGGTATGGAGGGTTCAGTAATGAATTTGATGCCGAAGGTGTTATCGCCAGATTGAGAGGCTCCATGGGTTGTTGCGGAGGATTGTGCATACTGCTTTGATGTTGGCTCATCATACGTAGTCTTTTGTTACTCACAGTTCCAGCAGTCGTGTGACTCGTCAGCATTGAGCCTGCTCCTCCACCAAAGCCCATGCCTGAAGCGGTGGTCGTGGAAACTCCCGCATCTCCAGCCGGATTTATGGAAACTCCAAAGCTAGAGCCAGGTCCGTGTATATTAGCACTTAGGTTATGATTACCACCGATGTTGTGATTACTGTTATTGCTATTGCAAACATCAAGTCCATTGCTACTATTCATACTATTGATGTAGCTATAGCTCAGTCTATCAGTTGCCGGATGCGAGCCGACCTTCTTCATGGCACTGCTGACTTTACTACTCGAAGAATTGTTCATACTGTTCATCGTGGAGGTGGGCAGACTCATCACGTTACTCGTACTTGCTGAGTACTCATCATATTTCCCATACGGGCAGTTCATACTCATTGAGGTGCGGACCGCCTCGCTCGGAGCAGCCGGTGCATTACTCATTATTACACTTCGAGATCGGGTAACGGAGCCAGACAGGGCTGAGCCATGTCGAAGACTCTTGATATGATTACTAGTCATGTGACTCTGATTGTTATGATGCGCTCCATGGGAGGTAGTGGAGGAGCTCTTGTTGGAGTTGAGATAGTAGAGAGTTGGATTCAAGTCATGTCGACTACTGCGTGAGGTGGACATTGGAACATTTTTATGACTCGTCAAGGATGACGACGAGCTCGTCGATAATGGCTGGCTAGCTTTGGAACGGAAGTAGGCTGACGGATGGATTATCAATAATGGAGCACTCCCGGGTGGAGGAGCGACTTCCTTCGGCAACTCATACTCCACGCTCACGTCCACTGTCAATGGACGGTAGTAGTCTACCGGTTTGGACATAGCCGACTGATTGTTGTACCGCAACATTTCGTTTTTCTCTTCGTCCGAGATTTTTGCAACCACTCTCACACAGCCACAGTAATAATTATTATTACACGCGACTCTCAACTTTTTCCACAGCTTTTGAGCCACCTTTAATGAAAAACTTGGCCCTTTAGATAATCTTTATACAATCTTCTTCTTCCCCTTCCTACACCCTCACAATCTATTTTTTTTGGCTTGCACGCATCTATCTAAAGAATGAGATCTTGGAAAGACAGTGGTTTGGTTAGTTATTTCTGGTGGGTTTCCTCTACCTTGCCTCACTTCTACAATTTCAAGTATATCCACACACAAGCTTTAGTTTCACACTCTTTTTACATATGAGACCAGTTCACACTTATTCACAGCAGGTCTTATTCGAGAAAAAGTTTCCTTTTAAGCCCTCAACTCCTTGTATCATCATCGAAAAAGTTCAAGCATGCATCCAATGTTATACGAATACTTTCCTCCTCCACGATTTCAAAATTCTTTCGAATGGACTGGACAAGTTGTTCTAGCTCAAAAATACACATTCATCTCACATATGATCACTCGTATATTTGCTACAGCATTCACGTCAATTGTATTTTCGATGAATTGTAGTGGCTTTGATCGCTTTGACCCCGTTCACGTCCACTCGCGATCAACTTATCTTCTGCTTTTTGAAACACACTCAATATCCAATTGCTTCCCTTGTTTCACTTTAGTAGGAGATTTATACTGTTGAATGTTATATCTTATGCATGAACCATAGAAGACCTTTAAAGTGATTCAATGACTTGTACAGTTTGGAGGAGAGCACACTTGTTTGATGTACCGTCGGCCTCAACGCTTTGACATGTCAACTTCTTTCTGCTTGTTGTAAGTAAGTACTTGATTTTTATCCACTTATTTTAATCCTTTGGTTATTGTGAGTACGGGAGGCAGAGACAAGTTGAACCTCTTCTCAAGGTATGTGGACTCTTCAATGCAATTCAATGTGGATGTTCTCTGAAAAGATAGAAAAAACATGGTATATGAATGTTTACAAAAGAAACCGGAACTATTGGCAGTGGTAACAACAGACAGAGAGTCAGAGCTATGACAAACATGTGCATCCTATTGACACCATACACCGGTTTTCATTTCCCAGAAACCCTAAAAAAATTTCCTGTCTCTACACATACACATGCTGGATTCTCTCATTACGGCTTAGGTACACAGTGGAACATTGCTTATGTTCCACACCATTCCATGTAAATAAAGATTTTTTCCATAGAGTCATGCAACTTCCCCTGTTACACATGACCGTGTCAGGACTTAAACTGTACAGTGAATAAGACAGAGCCTCTCCTACCTACTATTGTGTTTTAGAATGCTAGCCTTCAATATGGGAAGGGATAAGTTGAGAATAATTTGATGGAGAAGATGGAACATGTATAGTTTATATGTACATGCTCGGGTTTGGTAGGTTAGTTGGTTGAATAATTTCAATGTTCACCAAGAACTCATTTCACGTATGAAACACTCTATCCACATGTATTCATTGTCACTCGCATCCGGTGTGATGTATGCTCTCAGAATGGTTGCTCCGTCACTTTATCATCCTCTAATCATGCATTCGTTCCCTGTAGAACGAAATTTTCTTCGTGACGAGAATTACTTCTTCAAGCCAGTCACAACCACCACCCCTGTAGCAATAAGTCTCTTGTATTATGCTCTTGTGCTTTTCTCTCTTTTGCTCTCTCTCTCTCTCACTCACTCACTCTTCTCTCCTTCTTTATTACAAAATACCGTCGTGCGGATTCGCACTCTCCGAACTTTTTTCTCCCCCTCTTTAGGTCTCTTTTTGTTAACGCCATAGTCCTTACTATAGATTTTTCTCAATTTAAAATTCAATAGGATTGAAAATTAAGAATGTATTTTCAAAGTACTCTTAAAATTGTTGCCACCTTTTGAATTATTTTAAATTCAAAACCAAATTGTGTTGCTTATATCATTTGTATATGTGTAAGCTATTTAGGTAAAAGTCCCTGTGATTTTTATGACTGCTCAGTTATTCCCTACCTGCTTCCTGTAGAGTTGACATATAGGTTATGATAGATATATCACTGTGTATTATAAAGTTGCTCCAATAAGTTGTTACTTTATATTTGCTCAGAACTCGCATAGCTTACATGAATATTATATGTAAGGTAAGGAGTATTTGAAAACGTGACGTAGAAATTGAGTAGCATGCATTGTTGTGCGTACTTAAAAAGAGAGACAATTCCATGTAGCTACTACTCTATTATTGCCGATGTGAAATTCAAGTGAAAAGTCTTTCTTGAGGCCTGGTACTTAGACATTTATAACAAAACAAGAGACGTCAGGATAATTATTATCAAGTTGACTTTTGAAATGTTCAACTACCATTTATTCTAAGATACTTTGCAAGTCTTTGTTCTTGCTTTATATATATGTCGCTTTCCGTTTTCAATTCTTATGGCATATTCAGTGAGCGAGTGAGTACATGTACACAAATGTATGACTTGTGCACGTACGCAAAATGGTAGTAGTAAGTTCCTTTGAATAAACAATTATTTACCTAAATTGTCTCAACAATAAATAATGCATTCATGGAAGTTAACTATTAAATTTAATGTCGACGATGTAAGTAATTTTCCTCAGTATTTCAAAATGTGTAGTTGAAAGGATAGAGGATTTGTTGTATTTGTATATTGTGGTTTCGAGGTGACAGAACCTACAGGCGTCAGAGATATACGGACCCCAACCAAAAGACAATGGTCAATGGTCCTTCGATAAGATTACCAAATCAAAACCAACAACTGAGTAATTTACTGACAAAATGAAAAAATGGTTTATGTACACCACAGGAGAATACCACATTAAATAAAAATTGTATTTGTTCTAGGTACAACGTAATCTTTCTCAATGGGAAAAATATAAATGTTTAAAAAAACAATCTTGGTCTTAAGAATATATACGAACGTCATAATTATACAACAATTTACCCACAGAACAAAAAGGCACACTTGTTTGGTCAACACAAGTTATAGTTTTGTTACAATAGTAGCAATTATCCTCAAGTAATATGTACATCCTGTGAGAGCGTGTGTTTGTTTGTATATATCTAGCAAAAGAAATAATAACTTCTGGGTGAAAATGCATTTTCTTGCATCATTAATTATTTTCCTCACTAATGCAATTCTTCTTCCTATACATTGTAATTATATGCGAGTAAATTCCACAGCCGTGTACTTAATTGACTGACTGAGAGAGCGTTGCTAGCACATGCAGGAGCAACTTGTACATTTTACATAGAATCTACATATTTCTTCCTGGAATTTCCTCCACAGCAGTCATTGACTATATATAAGAAGGAAAAGGCTTAAAGGTGATAAATATTATTGCTTTTACCATTAAATAATAGTTTTCAATCCAGTCATAAATTATTTTTCCTCCTGTCCTCGATTAACAAGCACAAGTCTCTCTCAACGTATTTAAATACAATTGAGAATTTGAAAATTTTCAAAACAGCACGTTCACACTTGTCAAATATCACAGAGAAAAAAAATCCACGTTTTTTCCTCCCGTTTCTCATATAAATAATATTAACCAAAAAACTCGAGAGAAAATTTTTCAATGAAAAAAGGATTAGTATTCACAGTCACACTTAAAAAAATTTCCCCATGAATTATTATTTAATTTATAAAGCTGTATATAATATTCCACGTGTGAGAGGAGTAACAAATAAATTTCCCGTCTCTCACAATTTTGACCTGATGACTATGAAACACACACAAAAGAGAGTTAAACGAAATAATTAAGGAAAAATATCCGAGGAAAAATTCACTTCAGAAAATTTTCTTCTTTCACAGTGTTATTTTTCCAGTAAATGTCAACTTCCAGAAATAAGAGTAATTTAACCGGAATTTTTAAAGATGATGATTTGTTTCAAGCAAATACCAATGTAATTATAGAGGAACACTTGAGCAAAAAGAGAGTTGAAAAATTGTCACTGTAAAAATCCCTTTGATGGTTTTTGCTTTTTTCTTATTAGAAATATAAATAAAAAACTTTGTCAATTTTAATGATTATTCAATGCCGGGATTTCCTTCTTACAATTTTTCTGCTGGCTCTTGCACGAGTTGCAGACAGGCAGCCAGCCAGCGTGTGTCTGTCGAGAAATACAAGTGAGCTGAATCGGTTTATCGAATCCTTCAAGCCAGCCAAGGTAGCAGATCGTGGTATAGGAGAAGGCTGTCAGGCAGGGCATCCCTTTCCACTCAGCTGTGCCTCGTTTCGTTTTCGTCTCTCTCTCTTTCCCATTCGCTCGCTCATGCTTTGTTACTATACAATTTCTTCATTTTCCCTATAGCCTTTTAAAGCATACTCCTAAAAACTTCACCAAACCGAGAAGCAACTTGCACACAGACATTACCCCAGCGTTAAAACTGTGGAGTAGAGAGAGCTTAAAGTTAGGAAAAGTGTTCCTATACATTTACCCACGGCTCTACCGTGTAGTACTCAAACATATATGAATCTACGGCTCAAGCATGTACACAAGTGTATGGTAAAGACAGGAACATACTGTAGTGGCTGAGGGGGGTCATGAAACCCTCGCAATGCTCAAACACACAACATTCAACATTTCCACTTCGTCTTCATACATACATAATTTTCCTATAAAAGCTATATATATGCTCTAGGCAGATCTTATACATTACATAAATTTTACTAGTAGTACTCCTCTTGATGTACA
The DNA here is from genome assembly GCA_034693705.1 of Spatulosminthurus flaviceps. Taxonomy (NCBI): domain Eukaryota; kingdom Metazoa; phylum Arthropoda; class Collembola; order Symphypleona; family Sminthuridae; genus Spatulosminthurus; species Spatulosminthurus flaviceps. The sequence continues at coordinate 24,781 of JAQFXU010000729.1, forward strand.
TTTAACAGCTTGAGATACAGACATACATAAGTGAAGACAAAACTCCTAAGAAAATGAAATTTCTATGTGTGCATATTATTTCATCAGGCTTTTTAAGCCCCTTCTCTAGCTTCTATCTCATGTTACTCTTTAGACTTAAAATGTAACAACAATGTAAGAAAAAAACACAAGTAACTTCCTTCCACTAAAACTAAGGCGGCTTCTTCCTTCTACTATCATCTTGAATCACCTAGTATCTATCTTCTGGCACGAATTTCTACTTGGACCAAATTTATTCCATGAATTTGAGTAACACTAGACTCCTCTTGCTAAGACATTTCTATAAGTAGATAGCTGTATTCCAAGGATCTCTAATATTTACATGGTATAGAAATCCTATTTTCTAATTTCATTTGACGATAGCATCTTCTTCTTTTTTCATAAATTTTTGCTAAGGCTTGCTGTTTGTCTTGTTGCTTTGAACCAACCCAACTGACACTTGCTAGTTGTGCTTAATTTCCGTTGATTTTTTTCCTTGCCAGCAGTAATTCACGCGAGGATTCTCTATCCCGGACTTTCTATGCTCCATTTGAATATGGTGTGAGTAGAGTGAGAGAGACAGAAAGAGATGAGATAAAGTGAAAAGCAAAGACTCATTGCATCAAATTAAAGAAACTTACCGAAACCATAGCAATGAAGATCCAATTTTTCTAAATAATTACGTATGCTATATTTAGAGTATAGTAGATTTCTTATTGAGCTATCAAGAATCATAGAATTGCTAGAATAGGATTTTTTATGTCCTCACTCGATGATTTAGGGGGGAGCTTGTCTTTCTCAATAAGGTTGGTAGATGATGTTTTGTGGTGACAGAATGCAATTATTTTATTGGTAGGAAAATATCTCGAATGCCTTAATTCTGGTGTAGTTATAAGCAATTGGAATAATGGTTTAACTGAATCAAAATATAGATATTCTGTGTATTAGACTGACGGGTAAAAGTCATTGGAGTAATTGATACCTTGGAAAATACATGAATGCGGGTGACTTGAGATTACTTATGCATACGCGAATACTAATGATCAAACTCATGGGGAACTTGAATAATTTAGTAAATTTGACATATACTTGCTACTACCGCTGTACACGTAGGAATCTATGTACATAGTATAATGGACGAGAATAAAATGAGCTCTTAAATATACAAAAGGCTAAAATATAATGACCAAGAAAATAGTCGTAAGGTTTTAGCCCACGGAGCCGTAACCGTAAGTGTAGGGCGGCATTTCCATTAGAAAATCCTATAACGAGCCTTGAATAGTTTATTTAATAGCTCCAGTCCTTTTGCTCTGGTTCAAGTCCAATTTATACCTGTACCTGCACTGCATGTGCATAGTAATCCTCACTTCCTGAGTTCCTTATGGACACATTTCCTATGCTATTTTATATATATCCTGATGGACATATAACTTTTCCTTTACAACAACACATCAAATCCCATAGCCGACTTGCATTCACTTTAAGCTATTTTATACCTATATAGATAACGCATACCAGTTCCTACCTGGAGGCTTGGTGCATGCATATCTATATAAACCCACGTACTAAAGAAACAATTTGCTGTGCAAGGAGGGTGCCTAGAAAAGTACATGCATTTGGTCTCCAAACCATTATTAACCCTGGCAGAACTGTCGTTTTGCCCATAGACATTTCTTCAGCCCATAGGCCTTTTTTGAGAAATGAAAAATTTTTTTTACTAAGGCCAATAGCCATAAGACGAGATTTTTGAAACTTCTTTCCTCTCTCTCTTTTACTCTCTCCCTCTCTACAATGTTTATACTTGTTATAAACAGAAAAAGAACAAAACTAATAATGCCTCATGTATTGATCACAAGGATTGTTTAGCCTACAATGCTTACCTACTTCACTGTACAGTTGTGTATATATACATAAAAGGAACCATAGGGAAGCAAGAATAACGGAGGAGCCTTTCAAATTCACTCTGCAGGAATTACTTGAAAAACTAATTCTCATGAAGTATAGAAATGCTCAAACCAGCCAACGTGTATACATATACACAGCAATCCCTTAAATGTGTCATCTCAAGTATGACGATGACGAGTAGAGTTTTGTCAATGACGTGCACAGTCAAATGATAAATCCTACATGGGTTGGTCATGTGGTGGCTGTATAAATTCTTATCCTATAGTTCATAGCTTACATGCACCTACAATGCATTTTTATCAAGTAACCATTCCCAAAGAAAAGTCGCATAAGAAATTTAAATCCAGATTCAAAAAAAAACTCAAAAAAGACCCTCCTCGTCGTCGTCACAGTACCCAAACCCTTCAAGTTGGATTTTAACAATGTCAGTTCTCGTAGTTACATACAGCTTGAACGACAACAATCAACATTGTTGTGATGGATTAGATGTACGAATATCAAGTTCACGTTTATGTACATAAACGCACATGAAAGCATCTCAACTATTCAACTAACATGCTATGCTACAATCCCCATGAGCAAATATGCAACCCTTGACATTCCTTATCAAGTTTAAAAGGACAAACTAAGCATTTTTATGTGTGAAAATCATTGGAATTTGAAATAAAGAAAATATTTAAAAAATTCAGCTCCAGTTAAATAAATCTTTGGGAATAAATCATAGAGTTCAAGACTCTTGCAATTTCAAGGACTACCGAATATTATTTCCTTTCCTTCCTAATAATCCGCGTGACCAATGGTGAATCCGTTGCCAACGTTTATCACACTAGTGTGTCTTTTTCCCATGGATTTATACAGTATCGTACATGCACACATGTAGAGCCATTGAAAATAAGGATTGCAAATTTTACTAAATATTTATGATGTTTACAGATAAGCCTTTACGGAGTAAGTACATACACAGTAAACGGGTCTATACGTCCTCTCATTTTCCCTATTCATTTCCAAATGAGTATGAAAATGAATTCGCAAGGACGGGTTCTGCTAATCGCTGCATCACTTCTGATCATGCCAGGCTCAAGATCTACGGTAAACAACATCCTCCTCTTTGACTTCTACACGACTCCTTCTTCTACTACTGCTGCTGCTGCTGGTTCTCCTATAACAGGCTTGTATAACACAATCTGCTGCTCTTCTCATGTATAATAGTTATAAAGCCCAGAGTAATTGAAGAGTCGTCCTTATCTCAAATGCACGAAGCGGACTGACAATACAACTACTGTCATTTTATTACTATGATTGCCCTACTATCCATCACATTTTCCTTTAAGGACAGTTTTTCCAAATGACAAAAACATTTTTAAAAGAGTCTACGATTGCTGTCCATTCCACTCCTCTCCGTCCCATTCCTTTTAGATTACTATAGGTATACTTATGTTGTACTATGGTAAGTTAATGTATGGATGTGTGTAGAAGAGAAGTTCTACTAATTGCAACGGCTCAATGGCCAAACATGACATGAAACATAAAAATATAAAAGGTCCACTAGAGAGTCTATATATTTCAAGTACGTACATTGCATTGTAGAGTGAAATATGTACTTTTATTTTATGTCTTAGCTCTCCTATGTAACACGTACATACCTAAATATCCTTAAATAATAAGCTCTTTCATATTTCTGTTTGTTATGAGTACTGTAGACGTTTTAGTATAGAATGCACAAAATGCACACCTTCAATGTTGCAGGGTTACTACTTTACATAGGAAAAGTCTCCCAGTACTGTGCATTTTAGTGCATTGATAATAACCAAAAGAGTGAAGTGAACATACTGCGTTAACTGCAATATCATTTAGTAGAAATTGTTCACCACGAGCTTTATATTGTCTTTTATGACCATTTCGACGAGTTCACATCATAAACGTATGAAGGGAAGGGAAAAGGGTCTCTGCATTTATCTGTCATACATATTTATTATAATAATTCCTATATGGAGAGATAGACCTATCCACTATATTCCCTACCTGTTTACTTCCATGGGTTGTTCAACCAATTGTATTCACTCATTCTATCAAGCACCACAACAAAGTCCTAGGAAACTTCACGGCCTAGCATCAAGTACAGGAGTAAGTAAGTACATATATGTAAACATTCTGTCCTAATAGAAAGAAAGAGAGAGAGAGAGAGAGAGAGAGACAGAAGGTTGAAAAGTCTTTAGAGTTAAGAAGTTGTCCCAACGTGAAAAGTCGTCATCCGAGCTTTTGACTCTGAATACTTGTACACACCGAAGAAATCTTAAGTGGAAGACGCGGAATAAAACTTTTCAACGCACTTCAACTTCCACTACTGCTAAGTGACAGGCTAAAAATGTGAGAATTCCGCCAGGTCTCTCTCTTCGTCTGCTCCAAGCATGTGTATTGAACGAGCTTATTCCTATAGAGAAGCTACAATTATTCCTGCTAATAAGTTATAAACTTGTTCAAGTATTTGTCACATATTTCATTCCGCCCTATAATTACGTATACCTAGGAAGGATAGATATTTCCTAGAGCATGTCTTGAGCAATGATTGAGACTTCAAGTTAATTTAATTTCCTATATACTATGCACAAAAGTACCATGTACTCAGAGCTATGTACATATCTTGATTTTCCCACTTCATTGTATCTATGGGTACTTTTTGGTACTTACGGATAATTAATTCCCAAGGAAATGTACCCGGACTTGGTGAAACATTATTAATAAATCAATCAAAATACTTATCTTGGGGTTTCTTGCCTACATAAGCCACATTCTATAGTAGAGTACACGTAGTGTGTCCGTAGATATTGCAAATGAGTTGGCAAAAATTAAATTAAAATTAAACACGACTTTTTCACATGAAAATTATTTCAAGGAATATTTATTAAAATCAATGATTCCACCAAAAGAGACCGGTTAACATAAAATTTCGTTATGATGAAAAAATCCAATAAAATCCCACAAATTTCCAGTGCATCAAAACAAAATCAGCTTTTAGCGTAATCAACTCTAGGCTCGAACTTTACGCTTCCAACATGCACGACCCTCTCCTCTCTTTTAAAGGCTCCATGGTCCCAGAAGTCATGAAAATGGCTGTGGTGTAGCGGTTATTACTTTCATGAGAGTTGTATACATCCCTATGATGCATTAACCATGCAGTTTACATTCTTATCACTTTATCCTAAATGCCTCAATGAAAGGACCAAGTACATATATGTAAAGTTCCATGGATTAAAAAACTTTGACCATTGCCGAGAATCAATTCACTGACGCACACACATACCAAACAACATATGCTTAGTGGAAGGTAATGCTAAAATCACATTTTTTCCCTCCATATTAAAAGTACCATATGCCTCAAGCCTTAACATGAGCATGTATATAAGTACGTGAATTATATCTAAAATCCTGTGTTCCTATAGGAAGGGTTGCCAAGGCTCCATTAATTGTAAGGCTTATGGGAAGAAGGGTAAAAATCATAAAAGAATAACACACGCCACAACAGCCAAACAGTTGGCCTTTTTTAAAACCTAAAGAGTATGCAGAAGAATATAAAATTTCCTGATTAAGTATTTTTATCATCACAATATGTATAAAAATGCATAAAAAATTTTAACGTAAAGGTGTACCTCTACAAAAATATAAGTGTGGACATAAATACATACTCGATTGTGCATGTAAAAAATATATACTCACTCGTTATTTAAATCTCAAGTCTCAGAATGAGTCCTCATTCACAATCACAACCATATATTACAGTAGTAGTATAACGCACCTTGAGCAATGTATATGGCTTTGAGCCAGTTAGTCATTTTATAATGATTGTGTAATAATAATTTTTTTGAAAAATTTAAAACCACTCACTATCAGGTTTAAATTTCCTGTTATATCATTATATGCAACATTGCCGTCATGCCTTGGAATCTTGTCTGGTTTCGATAATTCGTGGGTAAATTTTATTTGATCTTTACGATGTATTGTACACTCCGTATATAGATAGTTCGTACAAAGTCTCTCTAAAGCTTTCATGGTGTAGAAACAACTAGATTAAAAAAATCAACAAATATTATTGTAGACTGTATCCATCCTCCGCGTATACATATAAACAAGGCAAGGGAATATGTAGTAATCCCATTGTATATGAAAGGAAATACTTACACAACAATCCCTATTTGTTCCTCCTCCTCTCTGGAGGAATTATTTATGATATGGAAATACATTGTGAGGAAAATTTCAAATTCTGCAATGACTCCGTTGGAAAGGATCAAGCTGATTAGTAATAGGAGGTTGAATGGAAAAGTCTTCCAGAAGCTGACGAAAATCAAATCAATTCCAAACCTAATAAACAAACTCCTGCGTATACACAAACTCACGGATGTCTAATCTAGATTAATGTCAGAGTATTATATATAATAATAGTATGGAGCCTTTTAGTTATAGAGAGAGAAAAATCCTACCTACTCAAATGGAACCAGTTTATCGACTACATCAGCTGCGCAAGTTAATCATAATTTAAAATGAGTTGCCCTATCAATTCAGCTACTGTCGATCACACTGTTTGTTCTGGTAAGTCAGTAGTTCTTCCTCCTCTTCATTCTGCGATGTGCAAATACAAAAAAAAGGAAAGAAGAGAGAGAGAGAAGTTAAATTATACTGAATCTTTTTTCAAAAGGAAAAGACTTACATTTACAACACGTGTGTGCCTCCTTCCTATACAATTCCAGAAGCTCCCATCCATTCATAAAAAAACATAAAGCACCTATCTTTCTACATTGTATGTGTAGTAAGCAAATTCTTTGTACCTCCTCAATAAGCCGAAGATCCTAGGTTTGCAATCATGGGAAAACTTTCATGATTAAACAATATCCTTGTGTATAAAAATGTAAAATTATGTAAACTTATTGTTAGTCTTAAAGATTTTTAGCTCTCTCTCCCCTTGACGTGTATCATAAATTCTATTTCCAATACTCTCAATAATAAATAGATTTCTTTTAAAATTTATAAATAATTCATAAATTTTTATCGCTCGAAAATATCTTTACATTTACGCAGTTCATGGATCATTACTATTTTTTATACAGAATATTTTCATGGGGGTTTATTTACATGAAAAGTGAGTGTGTACATGTCAAATCCTTCAATTTCTAACGCTAAATCAAATATGTAGAGATTAATGAACCAATACTCATATTAATAGTTGTAGGACGATTTGTGACAAATATGATGAAGAATTTAATGGTACTTCATTTTCCTATAAACTTCCTTACACACTCACATTATAACTTGACAAAATACATTAATGGCATTATTCTGGATGATCCCAATGGATTTGGCACCCTTGAAATTGAAAGTCCTTTTAACCGTTAATTGGATTATTAAATGATTGGTAAATGGCATGCAGTTCATTAAGATCGTTTAAAATAGTAATTCTCCATAAACGCTCTCCAAGTTCTAAGAGGTTCATTTATTCTCTAAGTATATACATCATTCCAATACATTCAACTACCTATGTTTAACATTTATGTATATATATAGATCTCCAAGTATGTATCTTTACACATGTGGAGGTTCATACATAGATGCCACGGTGGTTGATTTTCGGTGGAAAAGAGGACTGAAAATCATTTAGCTGATAATGACTATAGCCTGACTATATGTATTTAACAGGACAGGAGAGAGGATAGAAATAGTCCATAAACTACATGAGAGAAATGTGAGCCCACAAACTATAATATAGAAGCCTGTGTAATGACACAAATGTCTCCAAGTTATTATTTATTTGTCAATCATCGTCGGACGGAAACAAACAATTCATAATGGATTCTGTTAAATACTCACTCAAGTGAGCTAACTTGAGCCATTAAATACAGTACAGCGGAAAATAATAATTCCGGTCTCAGCAATATCTGCCACTATCTCTCTCTCTCTCTCTTTGATGAAAGTATCAGGGCATGTTCCCACTCGTTCCTCTCTTTATACTACGACCTACAGATATCTATGTACATGCTAAAAGACTACTCTAGTCACTACACTCAGACGATAATAATTATTACCAAAAGTATTCTAATCAGCACTGTGCGACTATCATTTTAGTTTTGAAAAAGCCCTATCATACCATATGTACCAACTGGATAAACCCCCCTGAAAAAAACGCTCTGGCAATACATATAAAACTCACCCAATCACTGTAAACGTAAAAGCACTAATCAAAACAGAACATATGCCTCAAACTGCCGCATCAACAATAGCACTGAACTTAATTTTTCCCAGGGCTGTGTGTAGTCCCTCTCTCTCTCGCTCTCCTATCAAATAGAATGCTTTGGGAAACGATAAATTATATTGTTGAGAAAAAAAATTGCCCGAGTGCAATGACGTCCTCCATAATGTCACACATGGTCGAGACTAAGCAAGAGAAAAAATTAAGGCAATTCACTATATATACTGTACATGTATAGTTGTATGATTGTATGAGAGTTCCCAGTTGCCCAAGTCAGTCGGGTTTTAAACAAGGCTGACGATGACATCCAGGACCGACGACGACGACCACTCAAGCAGTTTTAATTATCAAAACGGCACCGCAACCGTTCACTATACTTCTGATCGGAATAAGCTTTGGCATTAAAAGCGAAAAAATCAAAACAACGAATATCAAGTGTGTTTTAGCCGTACTTTAACACTATACTTCTATATTATTATATACTATACTATACTATACACACAAACGCATATGTACATATATGCATATGCTCAATACATGATCCTTTCAATTGCAGAGAAAATAACAATCGAGCCTATCAGAACCACACTCTGTGAAATATGAAGCGGTTGAAAAATGCAACGAATGTTTATGCATACATTTTCCCCATAAACTCCCATGTACAAAGCTATATCTTTGGGTACAGAACTATAATCAAGTATGTACATCATATCAAATAGTAAAGCTGTAAATGCTCCTAACAATCAGTCGATATTGGAGGATTAAGAGACCTACAATAGCCGAGGGTAAGGAGAAAATTCAAGAACATATACTAATTCATTAATGGTTTTATAAGAGCACCTTATAGCTTCCTCCTTTGTATGAATACAACCAATAGAATTCATATATCTCAAGGTAATAGCACCTTGGTAATATAATCCACGTGAGATATATGGGATCCATGCAAATATCAATTTATGCTTCATTAATGCATACAAGTCCACTTATTTTATTCCATCCATCAGATCATCAATTCTTAAATAAGAAGACCTTCAAAGCTGTATATACTTTATAGTTGGGAAAGGAAGGTAACTCTCGTTTAATAATGTCATGTGTACTACTTGAACCCCCGAAACGTGTGTGTGTCTGTGTGCCTACTGGAAACTGAAACTCACCGAAAAATGAAACTTCATGGGGGAAACGGTCATGGAAACCCTAAGGCTTTTTTTCTTCCTCATACAGGCTAAAAGCTACATTAGTTTACATACATATAATAAACTATAGGCTACGAATATAAATTTAAGTAACATAATTCCCTGTGTAGTAGAGTACATAGTACTACGCTGTGAGCTCGATTACAATGTAATCATTATTACACACTGGATGTATACTTTTTACAAGGCAGAGGACAGGGCAGACAGACTGAGAGAGCGAAGCCTTTTGTCACTCTCACTTCGCGTTATATGTTCCGAGGAGTTTCTGAATTAATTTGTGCACACAGTTTCTCTTTCTCTCCATACACCGCGCGTCAAGGCACACACACACACAAGCATTCAGTTACTACTGACTACCGTACACAATTGGACCGAAAAAAACTATAGACAAAATCCTACTACTTCATTTTACCTCCTCCTACGTTTACGTTACCTACACTACATTATATACTTCTACATGCCACCATGTACTGAATGACCCGCTCGAGATTTTCACAATAGCTTATCAAATACGCGACGGTACACCGCTACAACATACTGGAGAATTATTCAGGAAATTTACTCTAAGCTTTACTACTACTAGTAACCCTATAGCATTCAGAGAGTGCGAGAGAGAGAGAGAGAGCAACGTCTATAAAATGCGAGATGAGGAAATCAACGAATTTACTCCTCTACCATTCCCTGAAAGAACACATACATTATTGCATTGTAGATAGCAGGGACACATTTGAGTGTGCAGTTGTTCCTTTAATACCGAGCTGTACTGTAGTTACTGGAAGGAAAGGAAAGCTAAATAAATATTCCCAACACTACTCTATTCATTCGTCTAATACTTTATCACCCACCATTCGTACATCTCTCTCTCTCTTTCTGCTCTACCCATGTACTTACCGGCTGGAATAAACTGGTGCGCATTAAATGTACAAGAAAAAAACGGAACAATACAGCAGGCGAGAAAGAACTCCCGGCCGTACACAAAATTAAAACAGTGTCTCGCGAGGATCAAACAAATGATGTGCGTTCTTCGCGGTCATTACTCTAATGTCCAACTGCCCCCTCCGAACCCCCATACTCCAACTCTATTTCACATTTTCGCATATCCATCGTCGTCGTCGTCGTCGTCGTCAATCCTAAACCTTTAGTATTCCTTGCACATGTGAAACAACACCGAAAGGGGAGTAATATTGATGGGTCCACAGAGTTGGGACCGCACCACGTACATTACTCGCATCTATTTAAATACCTAGTACTACAACATATAGGAGGAAGTACTATTGGAAGGGTAAAACTACTTTGACCTCACCGGATAACGCTTTAGATTGTATTTTTCCCTCGGCTTTTAGTAGTAGTAATCCTGTCTACAAACATAAAAATATACGTAGACATAAGGACAATTTGCTACATTAATGAACGTATGCAAAAGCTGTAGGACCTTGTAAAGCTACTATGTGAATGGTAAAATCCAAATGAAAAAGCTTGGAGAACGGACAAAAGTCAAGAAAGAAAAAAATACAAACGACATTTTTCTTTCATCGTAAAATCCAACATTCATTTATTTTCAATTTGAGGACCCTGACTGAATCAATACCGACATCATTAAATATTACAATCATAACTTCTCCCAATTATTGTTTTGATGCCGAGACTACAAGGAAAATCATTAAGACACAGGGATATCGTCTTCATTCCTAGTGGAAACTAATACCTTACGTATATTTCATAGAGGGCTAGTGTCTGTGCAATAAATGACCAATAGGTAAAAAGCATATGTAGGAATGTAGTAGATAGCGTACTACAAATATTTACGCATGTATGTACGTCGCTAATGCTCATATATTTATAAAGGTATAGTCTCTTCAAATCTTAACCATTACATTTTTTCCCCTTCCACCACATTACACAGACGTGACAAATTCCCTTGTAAGTCTCATCCTCTACATCTCAAGCAAGTGAGTCAGATTCCTTGAACTAGCATCATCCAACATGTAGATATAAATTATTGACACAAATGTACATAAGTATGTATATATATATCCTTGTATAGAATACAGATGAACAAAGCAAAGTCAGCAATAACAATAACTTTTAAAATATTTCTAATTTGTTGTCTGTATTATTTTTGAGCCCTCGCCAAAATATAATGGCATAGCAGGAATTAAACAAGGCTTGCTGAGAAATGCACTAAAGAATTCCAGCGCACTTGCTATTACTATTAGTATTTTGGCAGTACAATGAATCCAGGGAAAATTAATGCAACAGGCAAAGGTCTAATTGGAGAAATTCAATTTTCTTCTAATGGAATTTATGGACAATTCATGTGGTTGCCAGTCCGTTTATTTACTAAGCCGGAACATTGATAAATGAAAATTAATGTGTCCTGCATAGCTTGACTTGTGTTCACCACAACCATTGAAAATAGCATTCATAGCCATACCTTCTTCAGCCATAACAATATCACATCCTAGAGCTCTTTCTTGCTCTCACCAAAAAAACTCATAATCTCTTAAGAAGAAAAATGAGAAATGTGTACCTTGGAAGTAATTATATACACTAAGATTACATGTATACATATGCCCACAATAAAAGGATCAGGTAGAATGAACATTGTCTCTTAAAAATCCACCTTACATATAAACATAAATATATAAATCTTCTCTAAACGCTACACCTACAACATACATTACACAACATTATGTTAAATTGTAATAACCACGAAACTATTCACTGCCAAACATTACAGCTTAATGCTTTTGCATGTATACATATAGCCATAAGTACCAAATATATACAAGCCTTTCAACTACCCATAGACTGAGGATTTTCGAGGTGAGCCAAGCGTATAGAGTGAATAGACGTAAAGAACATTAACGGCTTCATAATAATAGATCTTTGTTTGTCCTCAGCCTTAGCATTTGGTTTATCACTCGAGTAAAGGCTTACTTAGAAATGTGTGTAGTTAAGTACTAAAGTTAGATGCAGAACATTTAAAAACATATATACCTTTAAAGCCATAACATCTTTCCTTGGAATCCTCCACACACTCTAATCCATCATCCCCTTAAAGATCCAACGTATAGTAGTTTCCATAACCATCAGGCCGATTCAATCGTAATTTCCCATTAATTGTGCGAACTTGGATCAGAAATAGGAGAGCAAAATTCACACAAGGAAAATTCTATCATAAGTATATATATACGTCATGATTTCATTTCAACTTTGAGAATTTATTCCAGATGTAATCATAATTTTATGGCTCGTAGTCTCCCTATATCCTTAAGTACTTAAAGCAAGGCTTAAATACTAAAGGTTTCTCTCTCTCTCTCTTGTCACACAAAACTATTGCTACATACATATAAATTTTGCCTCTAATTTTCCAGAGAGACGACGTGACAAGGATAGGCTATGAGAGTTTATACGTACATACTTCCTGTATTATTACTACATACACATATAAGATACTTAGGTTCAGTGTTGACTGCCGACTGCATAACTGAGCGATGATTATGTCTCATCTAATTACTTTCGAATCCGGCTGATCTTCATTGGAACTGAAAAGTTGTTTTTCTTCACCAACTAGCTCACTTGGCTGAGCAGAGCTTTTTCTTATTCACTCCTCATGTATAAGAGAAATCCTCAAAAAGAATAGTAGTGTTTGAGTATAATATGTATAGTAGCATTAAAGTAGGACATAAAAGTATATACTACTACGGCTTGCGTGTATATGGGAAGATACTATATGCATCTCTGTAGAGTTTAAAGCTGGAACATACATTATCATTAGCGTTTCTAAATATAATATAACTAACTCGTACGGTAATCATCTCCTGCCTAGTAGCCGTCGGACAAGTTTCATTTCATTCACAGATTGCCTCACGAACATTACGCATACTTAGTGGACTCTAATGGGAAATCGCCAGCCTTTCCATCACCACCATCCGTCTCTTCTACACAAACTTGATGCTTCACAGAAACTTGGAGACTAGGAGCTGGAGCATATATAAGCAAGCAGTAGCAACTGACGGACTGACGGAGAATTCACATCTCTCTTCATGTTACCATTCCTTAATGTATACATGTACGTTCCTCCTCTATATGCTCGGCTCTTCCTTCATTTATTCCCCTCTTCCAGCATGCAACACACATACACTGAGTGACTACAGTCAGAAAAGTAAAGTGTATGGAGAAGAGCAAAGAGTAACATTTGTTGCGGTCCAAAACCCAATTCCCGTCTCATTTTACGACTTTCTTCCAGTTTCACATGGAGAGCTAGAGCTAGAGTGAGAGAGAGAGAGAGTCAGATGGAGAGAACTGGAGCTATAACTGCAGAATACTCAGATAAGACTAGTGTATGCAGCATAAGCTACTAATAATACTGGAGCTTTTTCCTAGTCACCCTCTAGTTCTCTCCATTATTTTCTCAAATGCATTGGAAATATATGTAGACAGGGTAAAGGGATAGAGGAGAGCAGATGTAATGCTAGTCATGCCTTGATTCCCAGGTCCACATTCAATTCATAATGTATTTCATTTAGAATTTACAGTTAGGAGTAATCCTACTGCTTTTGTTTGCTATATATTGTAGTATACATAATAATAAAAGGCGAGAATCATCCCTGTGCAATAATATCTTCTTATGAAATAAATAGTGGTCCTGCAACTTTGACCCCTTCCGTATTCATCAACTTTATTAAGGTGCAAAACTCTGATGCATTTTCTGTATCCGTAGTGTTATCATCAGCTCCCTTAACCAGTCCTGTCCAGTGCTGTGTAAAAAGGAGAGAGGGAAATTTTTAACATTTAAGTATATAGTAAATCTTAGTATATGAACAAGCAAACTGTATTTGCGTAAGTTGTAAAATATTGTGAAATTTTAGTAGTTGGTTTATTGGTATTGGTATTGGTATTTATTTATTACAGGCCCTGTAGGCTTTCGCCCATGGCCCAATTAGTAGTTGGTATATTATCTGATATTGTATTTTTCCTCAGCAGAATGCTTGTCTTACTAATCATTTATTTTGGTAAACAGTAGAAGAATTCTAGAGCAACACTATTATTGTGTAAATATACTTTAGAGATTTAACGTGGAAATGTACGTGGACATTAATACTCAGAACATGCAGTGCTCAGCACGGTACGTGAGAAGCTACAAAATTAGTAGGTTATTAGACAGATCTAGATTTATTTGCAAGAAGGACAAGCTCATCTCTAGGTCTCAATTTTCACACTATAGTCTCAAAAAATCAGTGGATTGTTATGGAATGAAGTAGCGTTATAGTTGTAAAGTTATTAACTCGATTCTCTGAGCAGATTCGAGGGCTGCAAAAATTCCGGACAGTAAATTTTATTGCTACGCAAAGCACAAGCTGGTCCAATTGTTTGGAAGTGGTATAGACTTATAAGGCCATAGAGCATAGAATATTTGAACCTTGATTCCTCAAATAATTTACTACTACACAGTGAATTATTACTTATTCTCGAATAGTTCATGACTTATGTCCACCTACTTATATAGGTCAGGTTCAGTTGTTGGTTGAATAACCGATAACAAGTCATGGAATGAATCTGTTCAAAGGCTTACGAGTATTTAAAAAGCATTTCAATGAATATAATATTTTTGACATGGATAGTTGCATTAACTCGGATGAATAGTTCAGTCCAAATCTTATCTGCCCACTTACTCAAATCAATTAACATTACTGAGGATGGAGCTGTCCTATCTTATGTGTTTGGACAGAATCAGTTTAAATTATCAAGGTAAACAAAAACGAGAGAGTAGTTTTTGTATGTTGGGGTTGGGGTCATTTAAATTGAATGTTGGTGTGGGCGCCTAGGTGATTTTTCTTCTTGCTGAAAGCTGTTGGACTTTGGAGGATTTTTTATTAATTTCAACTATAAATCGATATATTATGGCAATTAGTTAATGCTACATTACATTTCTCTGAATTGTTCAACACATTTATGCATGTAACTAAAAGCTTTTGACCTCAACCATGAAATTAAGTTCTGGTTGGATAAAAACCTTTAGAGCAAATGAAACTTCAGCTTTATTATTTTATCACATCCTATATCTATACACTGTGAGGCTAACAATCCACAGTGATGAATCCATGGCGCTTAACATAATAATCCTAACACCCACACATCACAAAGGGAAAAAAATGAGTTTGAGAGAATAAAATTATTCAAGCTAACAGACTTAGAAAGCAAAGGTAAAGTTTGAAAACTCCTACCACTTGAGCTCTTGTTGAGCACCGCGGCACCTACAATATTATTTGTAACGCGCAACGTAAAAAAAACTTCCAATAAAATACAGCTACGAAAAGATAACTTCGTAAGTGCTTCACAAATATAAAAATCTACCACCCAAAATACACGCTACGGAGAACATGCTACACATATAACAGAGTATTAAAAAATATGTTGAAATAAAAACGAGGATTCAACCCAGTATTTTTATGTCATATATATGCATATAAACCCTATTCTTCCTCCCCTTCCTCTTCAAACTAACAAACCCGTCAATTTTTCAAGTAAACTAACAAATGCTATTAAAAACTTCTTTTTTTATTCCCAGCACCTGCCACCACGAAAGAAAAAGCTCCCAATGAGGAAATGGTGGACATGGTCAGCAAGGGTTTATTAAATGTGAGGAAGAGATAAATAGAAAATTAGGAGCAGAGCTGACTGAGTGAGTGTAAGGACGAGTAAACAGAAGTATAAGCTGGACAAGAAAAGGAAATCTCATGAAATGAGGTAAGAAAAAATCCATGCGTTTCCAAGTTCGAAAGAATAATATTTCATTGAGAGGAAAAAGCGATGGCGGGGTTGGCATATTTTTTAGCCCTAAGCTATGCATTAATATTGTCCATATGTACCTACATCTTATGGATGATGGAAATAATTTAGGCATTGTAACTCTAGAACATCTAAGGAGACTTCAGAGTCTTCTCTAATAATAATAATAAGTTATTGTGTAAGGCAAAATGAGAAACTGTAAAAGTTAAGAGTAAACAGAAAACAGAACGTTGGACAAAGATTGTGAAGAACCTTAGGAAATTAACTTACGAATGAACGGTTGCAAGCCGGACGGCAGGACGACGACGATCCATGTGCTCCTTGTACTTTTATAATACCTCCCTTGTACCTTTACCTTTACTAACCTTTACATATACTTACGGATCACCGATGCTTTTCATTATTGGTAACGTTTCTCTACGGATGGATCAACCTTTGGAATCTACAGACCGAGACGATTGGAATCCCTTTGGATTCTCACAAAGGTGTGAGGACTTTTACGTTTACCTCGTAATTCTTAAAATTTTTCATTTACCCCATATTACTTTGAAAGCGGAGCCAAATCCATGGAACCTTTAACTAATAGACAAAAAAATATTTCAGCTTCATCATAACTAATCGCTCACTGCTCCCTCCAGCTTTTAGTTATTTAATCTTGAAAAAGCTTGCACATAGTGGAGAAATGGTTATCAAAATGTTTCCCTATTTTTTGAAAAAAATCTTTGCCCCTTGAATCCCAAGCATTATGATGGATTCTTCAAATGTAAGCAATTGTGAACTTTCCGAGGGTGGTTCAAAGCAAACATAATTGTCTGGCCGACATTGAACATCGGTTCGAACTTGGGAGGATGCAAAAGCCTTTTTAAACCATTATGTACTTGTAGTTTCCTATGTTCATGTATATGCATATGGAGTGAGCAGATTTATCTTGCATAGGTTTTATGTTTATGTGCCTATTTAAAGTACAGGAAAGATGTGAAAGTATGCTTTGTATACCTTTAGAAGACCAAGTTTTACGAGCCAGCCCCGTATCCCGATCGTAAAAGTCGGAACTTTAACCCTTTCTGGCATTATTTCTCAGTGTGGAATAAAATGACAAGGTCATATGCATCTTTCATATCAGTAGATACTAGACCGCTACGACCGTCCACACGTAGCTACATAAATATGTAGGAATATCACATAGCTAGCAATTCCACTAGTGTTTTCTCCCTGCATACTTTTTCTTCCCAACTCTTTTTGCCTCCTGCACAAATACCAAAACCATCCACAAAGACTCAACATGGAGCAAGAGCATTCTAGTCATGCTACTCTCATCACCATTTTCACATATGGTAGCGAGCATATTTTGTTATTTGTATGTATTTGTATACGTATACACATTATCCCTTTGATATTTCTATGCAGAGCAAAATATATAGAGGGCTCAGGCATAAGATGTAAGTCCAATATTGCTTTATATTTTCCATCAAGGAATTTCCTAGTCACTTTTTGAATACAAAAGTCTTGAAAATAAACTATTTTTTGTAAAACGAGGAAGTCTTCTACCGAACATCCATGGTGAAATAATATAATCTCTACGTAACGTAATGAAAGTGCATACACAGGCATAATAATTTTATACACATATTTTTTCCAGGACTATGTTTCTCAGGGAAAGATTGGCCTCTTAACAAGCATTTCTACGTGCCAGCGTGCCACAGTTAGGCCGATTACCTCCAAAACCGGACATGGTGAATTTTACCAAAATTGAACCAATGCAATGGTATAATTTGGTTCAAATTAATTTTTGAGATCATCATGGTCAACTACATCTTGACG
>JAQFXU010000730.1:0-42711 GCA_034693705.1 Spatulosminthurus flaviceps
ATTGGAGTGTTTGGCCCATATGGTGGTGGTTATTTCAGTTTTGCAGAAAATTTGATGGTGGTTATTTCAGCTTTGAACTAAGCAACTCGTGCGTTATTCCACTTTGATTCTCCAGCGACGATATGTACATATGTATATATGTATAGGTAATAGCACTACATAGATAATAGAATATATCTATCAAAATCTATATAGGTAACTCTGAGTGAGACATTGTAAAAAAAAGTACAGCATTTTGGATCTTCCACGAAATAAATAACTGGAGTTTCACCGACTTTTTTCTCTTATTCTTTCATTCCTAACTCGTCCTATCGCATGACTGCGTCAGATGAAATGGTGACAGTTTACAATGACGGATATCGTTTTTTTTTTCAATTCCCAGTAGCTCTAGCGAGTAAGGCAAAAGGTACAGGAAAAGGATACATTTTGACCAGATATGAGCTATATGGATCTTCATAAGCTCCCGTTAAAAATCGAGGTAAGTTCAAGGAAAGGAAAACTTGAGTGAAGCTTTTCTTAAGAATAGTTAGAGACAGGAAGAGCGTACAATAATAATGATAGGATAAAAACTCTTGTCTCTTTCCACACCAATGTCCTTGTGGAAGGATTCACAAGGGCAAACAACTATTGAATTACATATGTTTCTCTCTTTGACCCTAGGCATTATTTTTATTGTTGGACTTGTTGTTGGTATAGATATGTGTCGGAATTACGTACTCATGCATTAGAAATATTGTCTAGGAGAATCTTCCTTGTCTCAATAGAATCACAAAATGTTGACTTTCCCAAACATGTTTTAGTGTTAGAGCGTGGGTTGAGTTGTTGAGTATCCTTGTGGAGAAAGCAGGAGAAAAGCAAATGGGATTTTTACGATTTCAAGAAGATGCTATCTATTCTATTGTGCAGTTTGGATGGTATACAGTGTCCGTCTAGGAAAAAGAAAGTTTGTCTTGGTTCCTGTGAACCTTATATGTATACTGTATTCCATATAGATTTTTACTTGGTATAGTTTCCTTATTATCACTGATGGCACTCGCCTTCATGTGCAAATAACCCTGAGATAGGAGAATAGGTGGCATAAGTAGCAGACGTTGTGCGTTTTACATACATTCATTATATCTGCGGATTGTATAAACAAAATCTGCCAGAGCTTCAGTCGAGCGGAGTTTGATTTCCTTAATCTTGGGCGTATGCACATATTTAAGTAGAACCAATCAAGTATGTATGGCAACGTGAGCTCAAAGCGAACAAACAACAAGCGAAATCGCAATCATTTTAGAATCGCGTTTATTACTTTCTTCTCTCTCTCTCTCTCACTCTCTCCTTCAGTTTTGTTTTCCCCTACACATAATAACACATCTGCTTTTTTCCAGTCGAGTTAACCTTGTATATATCGTACATAGTAAATACATACAGGTACTTACAGAACTGGCTAATACCGAATGATTTACAGTTATGTATTCCTTCTCCTCCGCGCCTTACTCAACCATTCTTCCATCTACCTTTCTTTAAGACCTTTTCATTGAACGAGCTGAGTACAATAAATTCTTCTCTTAAAGGTCAGCCGTATTTTTCAACTACTTTTGTAACCGTTCGTTTCTTCAAAAGCCAAGCATTAATAAAAAAAATTCATTCTGTATCCAGTACCTCCTAACCTCCTTGAAGTTGAAAGAGATTCAATTTAAAGGTCTATTACATGAACTATCCTTCCTATCCACACGTTTCCTCTGGTTTTCTCCCATGTAAATAGTAATCATTGGACACATTAACAAATACTAAAGTCTTGTGCGGACACCGATAATAAATAATTATTTACAAAATGTAAGTAATTAAAGCAAGTTCTCAGATGAAAGATTAAGTCTGAATTAAAACATAATACCTGGACTTACAGAAGCTATTAAAAGCGTTGTATAACTATCCCTTTGAGCTGAGCAAATGTGGCAGTTAATTTTGTAGAACTCTGTCGGGGGTTCAAAACCAACGTTCCTATTGAGGTAAGTGTGTACAAACAAGCCACATTCCCAGGCCAAATTCCTCCGTGGAATACCATGCATTATATAATTATTAACTTGAAATATTGTTAAAATTACGTGAGCATGTGGACATGCAAAAATAATTACATACTTGTGCACGTAAGTCACTGTTTCCACTTAGGTGAGGGTGAGCTATATTTAACTTTGAACATAAATTCATGTCTTGTTATTCACTCGAGAATACGTAAATGTTAATTCATTGAGTGACATATTCACACATTGTAAAAAGGTCTACTGGAAACTGAATAATTTCCAATATTAAAGTAAGTAGCGACTGGTAATTCCTTTTCATCATCCGATGGTTTTTAGTGTAGTACATAAAACAAATCCTAACAGTTTTTTAAAATTTCGAGTGGAAGAAAATTAAGTCGTATTTAAATTTTATAATCCATGGGTCTCAAATTGAGACTCTCAATTCAAGTAGATTGATTTAAATGCTATTTCATATCTTTAAATTAGTACCTCAATAATAATGGTGATGTTATGGTGCAACGTCTGAAATTATACTCTAAAATACATGAAATTTACGTGTACACAAGTTAGTTGGAATTTGGGATTCTCCTGAATGCTTCGAGAAGAGCATTTTTCTTTCTTTTCTTTCATTTGTCTTACACTTTAATTATGTTAACTTTGTATACAAGTAACGTGCGTTTTAATCCCGTCACTCTACTCTACTCATCATTCATTGACCTTAAAAGGTAATAGCAAGAAGTTCCGGTAAGAGCATTCTTTGATAGCTTGCTATAGTTGCCAAACATAAAACTCAGCTAAAAGGAGAAGTGGAATGCTCATAAATACACTACGTACCAGAAAATTACAATTACATGAGGCACAAAAAGAACCGACATGGAAACAATAGTGATAGTGCTGGCAGAGCTTAATGAAAAATGAAGATACCCATCAACCTATTAAACTGAATAAACATGACTTTAGTTGTCTACTTACTTTCGAAAGGGTACTACAAAAATACTTCTAACATTGAAAATATCGAAAGTAGTCGTACTTGTACATACAACCACTATCGAACTTACAGATAAAATTCTAAATGTATCTTGAAACTGTAGGAGGAGAATGTAGAAAAAGAAAATCAAATTGTTTTTGTACCACGAAAAGGTTAAAAAATACAAACAAAGAATAGGGCCGGAAAAAGTTGGTCTACTTTTTCACTGCTTCTCTGAAAAAATAATTACAAAAATAGTGTAGTTAGCTTGAAAATTGAATGGGAAAGAAAGTTCACTAACTAAAGTGACGCTAATGCAAAATAGACATGATATCAAATTAGTTAGTTTCCTCTCAAAAAACTTTTCTATTTAAAACTTTCACGGATATGCACTACATAAATAGTATTCGCCCAGCCTCACTTATCTCTTCCACATATACTCTAAGCTCTTTGGGAGAGTTCGCTCAAAAATAAGCTTGAGGGACATTGGAATTTCCATTAAGCTCAACGCTTGCTCATATACTTACTAACGCCTGAAACAACCAGGAAGATTCTCTGGGTTATGTGATAAATTTGGTAATTACTATATGGCACTGACATGCATCCTAAACAACTTTTATGTTGCATTACATAGCTGAATATGTACAGCTAATAACGAACGATCCGGAACAGGATGGTATATATTTTTTCTACAAAAACCATACACACTTCAACTTGAACTCACGGGAAAAATTATGAGACCGAACTACCTTCCAGTACAGCGTACAGCAACTGCAATGGGAAATTATTAATTACTATGTTTGCCCGGAGGGAAAAAACTTGGTAGGTTATGAAGAGTCATATGTTCGGGCACAAAGTCGAGAGGAAGCTGTCACTATTCTCTAGACCTGAAGAAAATCTTGTAGTTGCAAAACAAAAAAGCCTACGTCTTCAAGGTCATGGGTTTAGACTTGAAGTATCCATTATCTTTTGGATGTGTCGACGCTTGTCACAGTAATATGCAGCCTGTACTTATTATTTTATTTTTATGAAATGGAAACTCCATGTTTAGAACATTAGTCATGAAGGATTCAGTTACCCAACTACTCTGTTCCTAGTAGAAACATTATGTACGCTGCTTCTTATCAAATTTAGATAAGCATTTTGTACCACTTTCACCGAAATCTCTTGCCTCCGCCAGAATTGTGGGTTTATATGTCCACCCGTGCACACCACAATTTATACATTATCGCAGTGTTTACGAGTTACGAGAAGGAAAATAGCCATGACTCTCCCTTACTTTGGGGGTGTAGGAACATAAAGTAATTATTATAGAACATAGAAAGCATTATAATATAAAATATCTTACCTCTTTTTTCACATTCCGAATTAATTTCTCTTTGTAAGATTTCTCTGGAAAAATGAAAACAAAATTAATTACAACCATATTTTTCCAAAAGATAAACAACCTAATTTGTAAATCCACTTGAAGGAGAGAAAGTGCGGCGGTGTATTTTGATGAAGACATAAACTGTGAAAGTGAATGAAGAGAGTTGGTTTGAAAAGTATTGTTATTACCTGTAGAAGCCGATCCCATTTTTTCTAATTATCCTGTTCCCTACAGGTTCTAGCAGAAAGTGAGAACAATAAAGTTGGTTTAGACTGAAGAAAAATTCTGATGTTTTATTCGTTCAGAGGGGAAGTGGGGAATGTGGTGGCTTTGTGGTTTGCGATGAGTACATGGAGCAGAGGATAAGCTGTAATTTATGCTCCTGCTGACGTATGTTTCAAAACGTAGAATTTAGTGGTACTTGCTTGCACTATTCTGACGGGTCCATGGAAATTGATAGCATGAATTTATGTTGGTTGTCCCCTTACAGTACCTGCAAATAGTGCAAATATCATGTGTAAATCAATTTCTTTTGTCAAGAGCTCAAGATCAAAGGCAAGTTTCAAGCTTACCTAGTTCTTGTGCTTCACCTAGTAATGTACACACAATGTAAACATATGTGTCTAACAAAAGCTCAGGATTTATCCATCTCTACATATGAATACATGCAAGTGAGCAATGTATATGGTTACACGCTTATGCTTTTTATTCTCACTCTGGCCACATAACTACTGTGTAGAACTTGGCTAGAAAAACTATCCGCGACTTATAAAGGTAAATGTGACGCTTTGGGTTTTATTATGGATGGATCATCTGAAGAGAGAAAAAACGTTTCCTAGAAAGTTTCTTTTCTCCAACGACATTCCAACAACCTCCGTTGTGCTGGAGAAAAGCAAACATAAATCAGCGAACCCAAGAGAAAAATACAGATAGGCTTTTCCTATACATTGCATTGGATCCCACTAAAATGAAATTCTATTCCACTTGACTGAATGCTACGAACGCACTTATTTTTTCAATACATACTACAACTTTGGCACTCATTTTACAACACAAACTCTGAAAGACCTGACTCACTAGGCACGAAACTTTTCCATTATTTTCCTCTCCATTGTATCTATAATAATATGTGCTTGAATCTACCATTCCCTCATTTCCTTCTAGGCCCAAATTCTGTTTCTTTGTATATCTGAGCGAATATTTCTATTTCAGCTGCGGTTGGATTCGTGCTACAGTTAAAGGCGGGGAGATTCAGATGAATCCGTAGGGACAAATGATTAATAAGTAATGTCTTTCAGAGGAAAAATTAATACTTTAAACACTCTAGATTTTATCTAACTTAACCCAGGTCTTCTCCTTCGCCCTTACACAGTAAAGTATAGTAGTTTATGAAAATAGAAAAATTCTAAAAGATAATCATAGGACGTAAACCGTAGTTGCTGTGAAATCCTGGGAAATATAAAGTCCTTTCGGCTGGAAGTTATGCGTCAGGATAAAGTTGAATGGACAATATAAGCTAGCATTAATGTCTGAAGGGTTGAGGGTTTCTAATGCTTGAGTGAGCTGTCTAGGGCAAAATATTGTTCAAAACACTCTGAAACAAACTTACTCGAGTGAGTTCATTTATAGAGACATTTTCTAAAGTAATCGAACACCATTTTTCATAGGAAGGATTGAACATACATTACCATTCCTAGCGTAAATAAAATTTCTCTCGGAACTTTGCCTTCGCATCAAGGGCAAGTTAAACGTTCCCTACTATAAAGAATGAGTTCCAAAGGGTAGAATGTAGTGTAATCGTTTGGAATGCCTTCACTCGCATATTTGAGTACCACCGCAGAGTGTAAGAATTATGCATTTTCAGATCGTTTGCTGCATAGCATTTCAGATCTCCTTTGAAAAAAGCTACCGCTAAGATCCTTACACTATTTTAGTATTAGTGAGCATGGGCAATATGAGTAATTCATTTTATAAGAAAAGTATTATTTTAGTTGAGTTAAGCACACCGTAAATAATAAATTACTGCCAAGGTTGGAAGTCCAGTGTAAAAATAATAGTACGTACAACCATTAATTGCTTTCTATGACCACTTAGAGAAAAAATACGAGGGTACAAATTAAATTTGTAATGATGTAATAAAACTTGACGTACTGGTCAATAAACTATATCTTGGTGGTAGTATATACATGGGAAATGTACGGTACTGTGAGGCGTACATGAACCAATGGCAATAAATTCATTGTCTAGAAAAAGTAAAGTTAGTAGCTATTTGAACCCAACCTGCTGTTGAAGACTAATTGTAATGTTTTCCATGCGGTAAGAAACACGCTGGACAAAATGTGGTAATGATCCCAGGGAAGGAGGAAGAAGACGATGGTTGTGGAAACATATGCACAAATGGGTTGATGTTAAAGACGAAAAGTTGGCACAAGCTTTCGGAGAAGATTTTCGCTAGAAATAATTTTCACAGATGGGTACTTCAATTCAAATGTGGGCATGAATACAGAGGATGGAGGTACAGTTCACCAATCATTTTTTCAAGAAGTAACTATACTTCTAACGATGTGGTAAAAGCAGAGCAGAGCTTTTACAGTAATGAAGTTCACTTAGAGATAAGCTCCGTTCTGTCGTTTAGCAATATAATTTAGTACAATATTCCATCTCTTTATGGGGTGAGATGTGAGGCTCCCAAAGAAGGACAGCGAAGTCAGGCTGGGTGTACAGGTGGCGAAACAGGAAATGTGTTTAGTTCCAATTAGCTTGTTTTAATATACATGGTGAAGCCTGGATTATAAATAGGTCTTGCTCATTGCTTATAGTTAAGTGATGTTGTGTGGAGAAATATAAGAAAGGAAACTTTTGTCAACGGGCTGCTGCCAAAAAAGCTAGCTCCAAGTCTCTGGTTTAAAAACACACGCATCTATATTTGATTGATTGAATCAAGTCACTGAGAGCAAAACAAGGCAAATAATTAGGGAAAACTGGAGTATAATAACAGTGGCACGGTGTAATAATAATAATATTGGGATTTCACCAAAGGAAAACCATGAGTAGCAACAACGTCTTCAGATATTTATGGGATCATGGGTTTTGTCCAGTAATTTTGTATGCTTGGGAGTAGTAATTTAGATTGGATGAAACACTCCAACTGACACAGACGTCGGCCAACAGTGAACTGTTGACTGAGGTGTACAATCCAAGGGAATAAAATGCAATTCGTTCCTATACACACTTGTTTTCCCTCGAATAATGTAAACTTCAGGAGCTCGAGCTGAGAGAGGGTCTGAAATAGTGCTCTACATATAAAATGCTCTGACTACACTAAATCCTCCGGAGTTCCACGACGCAGCTGCAAGATCGCTTTAAGTTCCTTAAACACCATGAGCTTTTCCAGCTAGCTTTATGGTGTAGTATCTACAGAATATGGTACAAGTTAATACAACGAGACTTGTGGTCGTCTCCAGCTGAAAAACGATTTCCCAACCTAAATGCGAGTGGATTTGTGCAGCATTCAGCAAGGCCTGCCGAACTAAGTAAATACTAGCATACAGTAAAATAAAAAGAATTAGGAACTGCGAAAACATTCTACAGAGTTGAGCTAAACGAAATTAGTATCCAGTATCCATTAAAATAAAACTAGCAGGCTTATCCATTATAACTGGCTACGTGGTACACACCAATGAAGTAAAATACGTCAATGTAATAGTGTCAAGGATTGACAAAATGCGGTTAAATAACCATGTTTATTTTTCTAATTTCGCAGGCGTATATACTAGCTTTAGTTCGCTTTCGTTTTTGTTGATATTGAGGCTTTCTGTCTCTCGACACTTGTGTTCGCCCTTTACATTACCTGAAGGAACAAAATAGGCCGAAACCTAAAATTAAACCATAACTGAAATAATTAGTGTGTTTAAATAAGAAACAACGAATAGTGAAGTTAAAAAATATTGTCCTGGTAAAATGATGCCCGTAGCATGAATCTTGGAGGCAGCTTTTCAAGTACCTTAGTACTGATGCTTATGAAAATTTAAATCGGAATTAAATGGAAAACAGTACAAAATTTGGATACTCAAACAAAAGAATTTAATGTACAGAGACCTTATTGCATGCTCGGTTGGTACTAGCTTCAAAGTCGAATTGCAAAAACATTTGAGAAACAATCATTACTGATGTAACAAATATCACTGACATTTTTCTAGCAATAACTTGTCGTGAAGAAAAATATAAAAGATGGATGCGGAAGGAGAGTAATCAAAATTACTTGCAACAAAAGCAAACACAGTTTATTCATTAACGGATAAGCCTTCACTTAGGACTTCCATTCGTAGAATTTTTGCTTTCTTTTTATTTGAGCCTGCACTCGCTTTCCGCTTGGTTGCTAAGCTTTCGGTCGATTCTTTTGACTTTTGGGTTTCCTTATGATTCCTTTCAATGGAACTGTCTTTCGAGGTACCGGTGGGATTGACAGTACTTGGCTGTGTGGGTTTGGATGACTTCTTCTTCTTTTGCTTCTTCTTCTTGCCTTTCTTCAAATTACTCTGTTCTTTATTAGTTGAGTCGTCACAGCTACTCAGCAGGTTGTTCACACTAGAAGCGAGAATATTTTTAACTTCTTTTGGTACAAACTTCTTCCTCATAAGATCCTTAATTTCTCCTGCCATAGTAGAAAGCACATCGGATTCCACTTCTTCTATGCCAGAAAATTTTCTACACTTGTTTAGTCTTTTGAGTGTAGCTAAAGTGCGACTGAGCTCATTCTTGTTGGTTTTGATTGAAAGATTATGTTTTATACTAGAGATGAGGGGCATAAGAAGAATTAGTATGACGGATATTGGAGGTTCCTTGTAACGAGCAATCAGAATATCCACCAAATTCAATACTCTCATGTATTTCACAGTTTCCCTCTTAGCATCTTCCTTGACTCTTTTCTTAGCAGAAAACACTCCAGCTAATGCATCATCCATCTTCTGCAAATCTTCTTCAGTAGCATCATCCATGTCAATCGTAGCGTCAGAATCCTATTCATAAATCATATTGATGAAAATCGCATTCTATAATTCAATGCTTCAAGATCAGAAATGCCACTACTTACAGAGCCACCATTGAATGCATCGGCGGACTCCTTGTTGACTGTGAACAACTGGCTACTTTCGATTCCATTCAACTTTCCATTCTGGTCAACTTCATCTTCAGATGAATCCTCGTCGTCGTCATCATCATCATCATCGTCGTCACCTTCAAATTCCTCAGCCGTATCAATAGCATCAGCAAGTGATTGCACCGTATCTTCTGTAATTTTTCCTTCCATGGCAAACCGTCTAAATATGGCCTCATAGTCACAAAATGGTTGATGCATTGATGCAACTTGGTCTATTATGAACACAACTATTTCTTGCGTGGACTCCTGTTTAGCTAATTTCTTCGCCACGTCCAACCAATTCTACATAATTACACAATTTTATGATCCAGTAAAACAAAAAGCCATTTAATAAGCATTGTAAATTTAAAAAAAAGCTTCTACCTCGAATACAGGCTTGAAATCTTCCCTAGCACTCATGAGATGTACCGCACCACTAATGGTAATTAATTTGACAACCGCATCCTTACTTTTGTTCACCAATTTGGTAGCTTTGTCCCACAATGCCCTCGCCTGACAAGACAATACAAAAGTTATACCCAAATATTAATATTATAAATAATTCCTATTTCAACATTTTGACAAATGACAAAAAAATCCTGCCAACCTGTTCGTCTAGTGGAGTTAACATTTCATGGGCTTCATCTGACCCGGTGACGACACTGGTAACATACTCATATACTGTGGATACTACAGCATCATTAGTGCATTTCTGCAGGCACGTAAAAAATAGAGATGCGCACCTCTGGGTAAGAACGTCTAAGTTTTCATCTGTAACGCTACTGTCTTCGCTGCTGACAGTTTGTTTACAAAGTCCGAGTTGAAAGAACAACTTCAAAACATCAACCTTTAGCTCGCTGGATGATTTTTTTAGTAAACTTATAACATGAAGCACATCGACCGCACATATCCGAAGTCGAATAGAGTCGCCGGCATCAGATTTGGCGGATTCTACAAAGATCCTAGCTAGGTAATCTAACTCCTTGTTGGTCAAATGGAGCAGATGGCTTTTAATAACTTTATTTAAAATCTTGTATTCATGTAGCAGATTTGGCTTCTTCTTGTACAGCAGCTTCAGTCCCCTTTTCCGTTCTACCAGATTCGATAAAATTCCAATAAACTGACGTACGTGTACAAAACCATAACGTTTCTTATAAATGAAGCAAGTTTTTTACCTTTAGATGTTAACGAGCACCCTTCTCCCCAAGAAATCATCGCCTGAAACGATTCTACTGCTTTGTCCTTAGCTTCTTTACCCAGTTTATGATTTTCTAAAATGCTGAGAGCCAATTGTACAACATCTTCGCTCAAAAGGCAGCTCAAAGGGCAGCCTTTTTTGATGGAATGCAAGATACAGGTACAAAATAATTGTGTATGATACGGTCCCAAAGATGGAACAAATATTTTCCAAAACGCTTCAAATAAATTCAGATTTCTGATGTGGTCAAAAATTAGATCAAGAAACTCGCCGTCGTCAGCATCAGCTTCTGCCTGCAATTAAAAAACACAATAAGTAAAATTCCCGTAACTATCACTACTTTCTACTGTACCATCTTTCTACTCTACATGGTACAATCCTTATAATACTATAACTACCTTAAATTAATATTTCATAATTTGCAAAACTATTACCAACAAAACTTTAATAAGCTCCTCTACATTAGTGGTTACTCCTAATGCCGGCGTTAAATTCCGACTTTCAGCTGTCAAAACAATTTTCAGATAATTTAAATCCAAATCCTCTTGATTCTCCTGGTTGGCCAATAGACGTTGTAAGTCATTCAACAAATCGGCATCCAATTCACCAGGGGGGCACGTATTTAAATACGTGCAAATGAAAGGTGTAGAGAGAGACCGCAGACTTTTCTTTTTCAAAGTTATATCTACAATACACTTAAGAATCTTCCTCGCAATTTCAACCTCCATGCTACCATTAGGATTTGATTTACATTTAGCACGAATGAATGCTCCATATGACAGTATTCGGGCAATTCTCAGAAGTTTTCTTTCCTAAAAAAAGGCAAATTATATCTGGGGTGAGCAAATTAGGGTAAGCAGCCGAATTAAAACCAAGTCATGGTTTCTCATACAATACAAACAATAAATCCACAATAACTATTTCCTTACAGATTTTGTCTCTTCACCGCTACCCTTCAATGAGCTATCAATTATTTCCAGAACTGTTTCCGCATCCACTTTATCTACTAACAACAACAAGGTGGTCAATCCAGAGTAGAATTCAAGTCTCGTCGACGTTACTTGCGACTGCAGACCTTTCACAAATCTTTCCACGGCATACTCAAAAGATTGACGTCCCTACAACAAGAAAATAACAACACAATTAGTAAAACCTCCTGTAAATTAACATATATTTCACAACTAAACCCACATCCTCAAATTTGTAAAACCTCATTTCCCTTACATAAAAAGCTTGATCACCAAAATTTATCTCTAAATTCCAATGTTTATCTACACTTGCTAACAACCTCAAAAGGCGGCCATTTTAACAAAATTTCAAATCTAATTTTTAACTCATACCTCTTGCTTGCCACCCGTATTCTTGCAATTAGTTACAATCGCCGTTAGTGCTTCCAACCTCACATTTTCCTCACTACTCTTCAAGCTATTAAAATGTTGTAACATTTTTACAAAATATCCTCAAAACAGTCTCATCAGCCAAAAATGTTTTTTCTAATATTTTTCTCTAACGAACAGTTAATCACAGAAATACTTAATACACAATAAATGCCAACCGGCAGACAACGTGTTTCAAGAACCACCAACACAGACTTATGATTTTAATTTTAACACCGCTCTATGCCCGAGTGAATGGGCACTTCTCTTGTAAACAGTAGTATAAAGATCAGCCAGGCTGAATTTTTTACTGTAAAACCTAATGCCTAATACGCAATGCAACTGCACAGAACTCCTACAAAATCCATTCGTTTGCACTTGGAAAATACAATCACACACACACGTTCACCATTCACCATTTCACCACGCTGAAATTTTAAAAGTAAGCGGATTTCGAAGCCCAAACTTTCCTTGGAAAAATGGGGCCGTCCAATTCAAGCTTAAATAACGTCTATTGGGTGTCCAGGAAGGTATTGTTGTATAATGCTAAGTCCAACTTCTCAAGGATCTCTATACTCCCCATGTCTGTACCCAAGACAACTGCACCTGATGCATGAACTGTAAACAACCAACTTTAGTGAATGTAGGGAGTGAAATGGATCTTAGTGAATGAAAATGTATTGTATTATTCGAGATTTCCGTTGTTAGTCCAGAGATTATAAAAACAATAATAAACTACTTATTAGGAACTGACAGTTGCATTTGTCAGTTAATTCCAGTTGAACCAAATATCCAGACATCATATTTTGTTGCCTCTACATAGACAATATTAGAAATCGAGCCTCGGAAGATTTAGTTTTAGATGATAGCAATAGCTATGAAATTGTGCAACAATTTTAATTTATTTGGACTTATTGTTAGCTCGCGCAGACACTATATACAGAGTAGGATTCGCAGTGCTACGTTATTCTTTAATAATCGTATTACGACTTAAGACGCACAACCGGTAACTGACCGTTTGCTTTGCTTCACCGCACAACAGGTGACAATCCTATTCTTAACCATACAACCAGCGAAAGATATTTTTACAAATGCAGGTCGTTAGACATGTTGCTAAAAATATAACCACTGTGTTATGGGATGAGACAACGACCCAACGTTAAGCATTATACAATGCCAAGGGATATCTCAAGACAAACAGCAACACTGTAGACCATAATTATTAAATACGACCCTACCAGAGATAAAGGGCCTTCAACAAAATCCAGCACACAAAACGACAATCAAGAAGCAGAACGCTGATGTTAACAAGTGAAAATACATGCACTAAAAGATCTATCCAATTTAATTGTACTTAATAATTTCGGATTTCGGTAGTGTGCTCGTATTTTTATAAATATTAAATTTTGCGTAGAAAAAGCCTTAAAAACTCTAACTAAAAAGGCTTACACAGGTTGAAAAAAAATATTTTGCTGCAATCAGGAATCCCTCCTTTTGCAATGGATTATGTCTTAAATTCCTTATTTCAGGTTAGTTCTTAAACATATAATAGGAAAAAACTGGATTTAGGATGCATGAACTGATTATATGCATACTGTAATTCGCAATCATTGGATGCGCCAGTTTGTTTCTCTCCTTACCCCGTCCTACAGTACTTATAAAGTCTTACAAGATTAATACAGGTAGGTTTTTATAGTTTTATGCTTTTTTACTTTTTTACAATGTGAGGTCGAAAGGTGTTTAAAGCTTCATTACGCCGTTGCATTGAAGAGTACGATAACAACAATTCACACTGCAACGGATCTACACACATTCACTAACAAGAGATATTCCAAGTACAATAAAATTATTTTCATCCGTGATTGTGGAAATTCAACATGTCCATATTTAAGGATGTATTTACATACTGATTAAAGATCACGAACCCCTTGCGACTGTATATATACTTCTGCCCTGTCTGACCTTATACGTTTTCGGTGTTCATACTTTTAAGGCGTATTTGATAGATGGAGTTCCTCTTTAATTCGTGAATATTGTCCTAATGCTCCTAATGAATTTTTAGACTAATTATGTACTCGGATTTTTTACAATGATAATAATTATTATTACTGTAGGATATTTTTGCCATTTCATTAGAACACTTACTGTGAAAGAGGATAGGAAATTTTCCCACATTAGTGGGGTTTCCCATTAATCCCCTCTCAATTTACATTTTGAACCATAAATGAGATTTCAAAAATCATTGTTTTTTCATCCATTCATCATCCTGCACCAATATAATGGGTTTTTGTGCGAATGTAGGAATGTTCGGTGTTCTGCAGGGTGCCCCACTTGTATATAGTGCTGTAATATAGTTCGGATTGGATTGTTCTTTTTCTTAAAATTTAGTTCTATTCAAAGAACAAAACTAAAACTAAACTTTTTCACTTAGAACAAAACAGAACAAGAACTAAATCACACGGCGGTGAAGAACAAAACGAGTTCAAGAAGAATAAACATATCAAATTACATTACAAAATCCTATCCCGTGGCAGAACAATATCGAGTTGAGTCCGAACAAGAACAATCTAGGAGAACAATAACAAGAACAATCCGGAGAGAACAAAACTATTTAGATTGTTCAGTTTTTTAGTAGCTTTAAGGTAGAACAAGAACAGAACAAATTATAGCACTACTTGTATACTGTAGTACAAAAAGTACAAATTCAGTTCAATTCATTTCTACTCAAACTTTATTATTGTGTTTATTTCTGTTTCAGTACATATAAATACTGGTCTCCCCCAGTAAGTAACACTCTAAACTCCTAAAAAAACTGAAAAAGTACAATGAATTTTGAAGGATTCCAAATGCCAATCGAATGAATTTCTAATTACACAATCGTTTATCTAATATTCAATAATAATGATTCTGTTAGAACTTAGAACCTAACAATTTAGTCTCTTTTAAATTCAATCGGTATTTCATTCCATGTTTTTGTTGATCAACATTTTATTAAAATGTTGATTTTCTAAATAATTTAGCTCTATGCCTTTGTGAAATAAATTGCATTAAGACCATACGGATGGACGATAGAAAGTGTCAAACTCATTATATAGGCATAAAATACTGGATCAGATTTAAACGCAAACATTAGATACATATAGTGTTGTCTCTTACAAATCGAAAATATATTGTGTAACTCTTTCCCTTATATCATCAAGTGGAATTAAAATATAGTCATATGGAGATTGTAGAGGTATCGCGATTAATATTTGCTATAGTTATTAGCTATAGATACTATTAGCCGAAACTACATATTTTAAAACTCATTCTTTGTAGTCCTGAGACGAAATTACGTTCACCACCGAGGAAAAAATAAAATTCTCTACGAACTTACTTAAGTAAGCAAGAACTGTAGCAGATCCAATTTCCGCAACAAATAGACTTACAATTAGCGAACTTAGGGTAAACATTAATGTAACTTAATGCACCCTCCTACATTCAAATGACAACATGCTATGTAATAATTTCAACTACCACCCAAGGGTGGTTAATCTGTGATTATGTTGCCAACGAAGTGCTTTCCGTCAAAGCCACTCATGTGAGTGTATATAGAATTAAATAGGAACACATACATTATGTATGATGCATACGTAGCCGAAGAACGAGAGGAGAGGTGGACTGCTCATATTCATAATCAATACTTCTTTCCAGCATTTAATTCCAATTTTTCAGTATCATTCAAAAAAAAATTCAGCCGCAGCCCGAAAAGTGGCAGTAAAAGTTTATACAGATTAATTGCAGATATAATCACGAAATATCCTCCTTTTAGCGCTACTTACTTATCTGCAGTCCCTGTCCCTGTCTCGAACTCCTATGCTGCAGCCACACCTTGTCACTAATATAGTTCGCAATGGCATTCATATTTTCGGGCGGAATACATTATTTCTAAAGGGTGGCTTGAAATGAGCCTATAGGGTGATATGTGAGACATGGGATCAGTGTCTCAATTTACGCATTCAAAACTGCAGATCAACTCATGCTTATCTCAAGTCTCAAGCGTAGTTTCTTAGCCTTGATTACTTATGTGGTTAGCAGCCAAATAGTTTTAATTATTTTTCCCAACTTACCCCCATATACAACTTTCATTCACAATAAAATACATTTAAAAAAATTTACGCCCGTTCTTGCGTGTTAAGTAAAGTAAATAAATATACACATATTTCTTTTCTCTCATAATAAAACATTCGTATAAATGCCTCCATGAAATCAAATGAATGTACATATAGAAGACACATATGCAGCTACTCCCGCCATAGTGAAAGCGTAAATTACAATTGGACTGCTGCAAGCCATGCAAGCACCGCACACTGCACGAAGACTGCTGCGCCTCGAGTGTAGCTATATTTAAGTGTAAGCACACGTTTCAGAACCATATTACTGCGTCTATACAGTCTACAGCTTTCCTATACATATACAACTGCTGATGCATAATTATTCCAATAGCAATGAGGATGTGTATTCTTTAAAATTGAACCCCGCTATTTTGAGGGCTGGAAGGATGCTATAGAACGTCGCAAGATTTGTGCTTGCGCTGCTGATTATGCTGGACTTGCGTATGTTCTTCACCAGAGCCTCCAACTCAGACTACTCAGAGAGCCTGCCTCGGTTCCATATCAATGACCATATAGAATGAGTATCTATACATCATAGCTGCAAAACGGAGTAGCATATATACATTTCTGCATTAATCAAGTGTCGGTGTGGGAGATCTTAACTTGGCAAGGTAAAATAAGCAACAGAAAGGATTGTGAATGGGATGTAGTAATAATTATTATTAAAACTGATGAAAAATTATTGTGTGGTAGTGGAAAAAATTATTGAAAGTATGGAATTTTACGGATAAAATGCTAAAAGCCGGACGGAGCAGAATTGTTGGAATTTAGGAGTGGGAAGGGAGTCTATGAGAAAAAGAACGACGCTGAGGTAGTTTTTGCATGGAAAAGTTGGGGATCGCAAGTTGCGACGCGAAAGTGGCGGAAAAGGCAGACGCCGAAATGGAGCTCTTCCTCCGAGCGCAACCTATAGAGTTGTAGGCGAATATTTGATACGAGAGTAATGCTTTGAAGAAATATCCCTCTATTGGTTCAAACTCCAAATAATAGCTATTGCTTTCGGACCCATAGAACTTACTACAAGTATACAGCAGGTCCACTGCTTGTTGGATTTCTAGTATTTCTTCTAATTCACGGTGAATTTGCTAGCCTCTACTCTAGTGAATGAGAGAGTTGTGTGTGATAGAAGAGAATCGAAAAAAAAATTGAAATGGCAGGCAGGTAAAGTGTTAAAAATTCCAGTGTGTTTTACGATTAAAGTAACGAGGATTGTGTGGTAATTGTCATAAAATCTGATATTGGCATTATTATTTACAGAGACAATGGAGGTAATCGCTTCCGAGGCAGCGGTAGTGGAGGGGGTTATGGACGAGGCGGTGAAACCCGCCAGGCGCCGTATGTGGCCTACGTTGGGAATTTACCTCGTGGAATAGTTCAAGGGGATATTGACAGGTTATTCCAGGGTCTGAAGGTACGGGATTTCTGATGATTTTAATGGTAGTAGTAAGAGTAGTTAAATGTGAAGTTAAGTGTTTGGACAATATTAGAGGAATGAGACATGAGGAGGCCTTCGCCGGTTGAGCGACAAAAAGTTCAAAAGATGTGTGGATAACTGCAGTTTAGATTTGTGGGATGTTGTATAGTTGCGTAAATGTAAGGCATGCTTCTGTGATATTTAAGTTACTTGCTGGATGAGTATTTTGAATAGTGGAGGCGTGTAATCAATAATATAATTTGTTGCTGAGTGAGTACGGTGCTACTAATGAGGAGCATTTTGGCACGTGGCTTTGTTGCAGTTAAAAGTAAATTGAATGTTATCTGTAGTTGAATATGGAGGAGTTTATGCATTGTTTTGTTTCATGTAAGTTATATTGTGTATTGATTGTTGGGATTCGAGAGGGCATGGATGGTAGATTATTATTCAGATGGATGTCGATGTGAGAGGGCAGAGGGCTATTCAGTTTAAATTTGTTTTGTTAAAAATTTAATTTGTTGATTGTAACTCTTGTTTGCCAGACCTGGTTTTTGTGGGGGAGTTATTTGCTACTTGTTTTGATTTAGCCACCTGGAACTCGGTTTCCGTGGTTGTGGTTTCACAGGCGGTTTCGATAAGATCCGTTTGTACTTGTATAGTTAGTTTGTATTTTGATTTCTTGCGGGATTTTGGATAAGGTTTCATTTGTAGTGCCAGCCAACCAATGCATTGGTTAGGTTTATTGAAAATGTTGCTAGCTTCTGATGATCATTGAGTTAGCCGAGGCAGCTCAAGATTACAGGGCATTCATGATAAGCCAATTTCTCAAAATAGTCGTGTGCTTTGTCCATTTATTGGTGGATTCTCGGGTCCATACAATTATTCATGAATTTAGTGTATCAAAATTGCATCAGTAACTTGAAAACTTGAATCTTAATTTGGATTTAATATTAATTTTTATTATTACAGATAAGGTCAATTCGTTTGGTGTACGACAGAGATACAGAAAGATTCAAAGGATTTTGCTACGTCGAATTTGACGATAATGAAACATTAGACACTGCTTTAACCTATGATGGCTCACTTGTCGATGGCCAAACTATTCGGGTAAGTGATGGTTCGAATGTTCCTGATTAATCAAAATGATGGAAGAATTGCTATATTTACTAAATACTGGTGGATTACAGGTGGATGTAGCAGAGGGAAGAAAGAATGATCGAGGTGGAGGAAGTGGCGGGGCAGGTGGGGGAGGATACAACCGAGGAGGCGGAGGTCGTGGTGGTATGAATCGAGGTGGCCCTTCCTACAACTCTGGCTACAGATCTGGAGGAGGATATCAATCAGATGACCATTATAATGTCAACAACTACCGCGGTGGTGGAGGCCGTGGAGGTGGCGGTGGAAGTGGTGGCAGTAGCGGAGGTGGATACGGAAGTGGGCGAGGTGGCGGCGGCAATAGAAGTGGAGGAGGGTCATATGGTGGCTACAACTCTGATAGACTGCAGCATAGACCTCCATACGAAGAGTCGAGAGGTTTCGCGCCACGAACCCGCCGGGATTCAGAACGATCTAAGAATTCTGTAGAAGAATTTAAAGATCCTACCCCTGGTACGTAAATATCAATACAATTAACTTACATTGTTTTAAGTCTACAACCTCATCATTTTGTTTTTTGCTGAAGCGGATACATTTATTGGTTAATTTTGAATACCCTTTTATTTGCTACTGGATTGGTAGTTTGAGCGCGTCCTTAGTCAGCATAGGTTGTCAACTGGAAATTCACGGTTTTAATTTCTTTTGCGATATTTTTACTCCTGATGAGCCGAGTACTGATCTCATAATTTCGCAGGTTGGCCTAGGCTGATTCGTGATAAGCCTAATATTAAATGAATTATTTCTTTTCCCGATTTTGCAAATTTTCGTTCATTTGAGATATCTGTGGAAAGTCGGTATTTGCAACAGTTAATTTTCTTTGACTATACTTAACATCATCCACGATGAACGATTTCGTCGCATGCCATTCTTCCGTATTAGTGGCTTAAATGTAGAGTATTAGAGAACCGCATGTTATGGATATGATTTGCAGTCAAAGCGTTTGAAAATCTTAATTTTATACTATTGTCGCTAAATGTATCGTCGACTAAATGCGAAAAGCAGCTAGCTCCATTAAGGATAGCATTAGAAAATCTAACTCCTTTTTTAATTTAGTCGACGATATGCTATTTTGAAATAGTTCACTTCAGACTAGAACTCACATGAATGGAACAGTTCTATGCAATAAGTTCCAAAGTAGTAATACTTCTTGGATCTGTACAAGCAAAATCAACAAAATATGAGTTTTGAGATTTATTTTTTCTGTGATCGCTTTATGTTTTATTTGGTTGTTATGAAATGCGTGTATGATTTATCAATTTTATTTTCTTCACAATTTTAGACGGTTTTGATGGTTTGAAAATTGCAGAAGAGTTGGCAGCACGTCCAAAACTGAAGTTACTTCCTCGAACGGTCAACGAGCCTGTAAATGCACTGGCGAGCAGTAGCCAAGCTTCATCAATATTTGGAGGAGCCAAGCCAAGAGAAGAAAATCTTCGTGGTAAAACGGTAGGCGAAGGAGAATTAAAAAATCATGATAGGAAGGAGCTACCAGCGTAACATCATCTTATAAGCTACCTCAGCAAGACGTTTTCAGGACAACCCCCTCCTCAAATTCCCTTGCCGCAGTGAATAAAACCGTTTTGTGAATGGAGCGATTGTCGTACGATGTGACGAAGTATGAATTATCACAAAATTCATTCATAATTACTCAATGATTTTCAAAATAACCGGTACACTGTTGCAGTTGTGTAATATCTATACAGATCAAGTATGGGGTTCCTTATTTTTGTGTTTCGGTTATTTGTTTGTTTTTTGTTGTTGCTCGCTTCTCCTTTTGAATCCATAGCTGAAACATTATGTAGCCTTCGGTCTTAATTTCTATTGACATTGTTTGATTAAGCTGGAAAAGTTTATTGTAATTGCCACAGTTATTGTTTCTACACCTTAAATCATGTTTATCTAAAGCATAGTATTTAAGCAACCATTATTATTAAACTACAATAATTATGAATATTTATTACTTCTTTGGGTTGTACACCTAAACCACTTTTTAAGTTGCCCTTCTCTTGGACAGGGACTTATAACTTAATGGACTTCTTACCACCTAAGTAGATATGCTTTCAGTTATTAAATGTGTACATGTTCTATACTCGTTGGAGTGAAACTATGTATGCATCGTATGCATAAAAATTTATAGCTAAAAGATATAAAATTAATACGATGTAATGTACACAGTATTAGGTATTATTGTCAGGATAGGAAGTTACTAGTGCGGACAACAACAACAATAGGTAGACACAATAATAATAACTTACACATGCCCTGATTGCTGCAGTGATTAATTTATCCTAATAGTAGTTTCAGGTATATGCTCGTAAACGTCGCTTGAAATTAAGCTAATTCTACAATATTTGTTATCATTACTTAACGCTTGACCTCTCTTCATGACATTATTCTCGTGTAATTTGTGATTAGTATGGTTGATTTATTGATTTAAACACTTTTTCCACTTTTGTTGACTTGTTGATATTGTAAATTATATGAGGTGACAAACTTTTGACGTTCAAAAGCTAGCAATCGATTGATTTAATCGATAACTATTGTAGAGACCTGTGAAGACATTTTCCTCGCTAATATGTACACTTCATTCACACATGTCAAACCAGACTGTCTCTACTAGACGAAAGTATTAGATTACCATCATCGTTTCATTCTGTTTTTCCTTCTTAGCCCATATTTAGCTATTTAGTTTCTAATAATTCGACTAATAACGATTTCAGGGGAGTGCAAGTAAGTGAGGAACTGATAATGTTTATATTTCAGCGAGTAAAACACATGTCCTTGCAGTTTTTTGTTCTGTATGCCGAGTGGAATTAAAATATTGTACTTTATTAAAAGTATTAACTGCTATATAGAAAATATCTTCAAACTTGCACATGTCCTTAAGGTTCTTTAGCTCCTTTAAATTTACTGTAGGAGTTTAGTTCACAGTCGTAAGATGCTTATCCTTGATAAATAATAATGATTTATTATCGTAGTTTTAGCCGAAATCATCGCCGCGAGCAACGTTTTCTTAGACTCTGTGATTTCTGCTATCGGAGGGACTCACACTGAACTCCTTACGATATCTCCTTACTTTCTTCACGTAGGTGTTATGCATGGTATTTTTCGCCATCCCTGTACTCCTGATGTAATCAGTTTTATGTAATGTCTTGGAACTTGGGCAACCCTACTCGCCGTGTGAATGATCAACCTCAAGGACTACTTAAGTATGCTAAATGCTTGTCCGCAAGAATGATTTTCATTGGATGATTTTTCTACATGCAATAATATGTTGTACATCTCGTAGTAGTAACTTACTACTAAAACTATACCCCTACCGTTTTTGGACAAGAGTAAAAATGTACAAAATAGAGAAATCAGTATACTGATTTTATATTGAGCATTGATTTTCAAATCTCATTCTTCATATCCCCCGAGAGTGTGAGAGTTGGCCTACCGAAATGTGTTTTAAATTTTTCTTGCTGTAGTAATTGAGTTGGTTTCAAGAGGGAACTAGTTAAATATATACTTGTAGTAATAATTTGTAGAAAGCATTCTACAAAACTGCCAACAATATTTTCTAGAATTTAAGACCATGTAATTATTACACATTCAAGATGAACCATTTATCGTCACCGTGCGTTGTGCATATAAAGTGCTTCTGCATCTGTACTTAAAGTGCAGTTTGACATCGAAATTTTTCGATTACCAATAAAAGCGTACGCTAGCCAAAATCATCGCAACGAATTTAAGGACTAGATAAGGCAGCAAGTTTCTGGGATAAGAAGTCAAATTATCAATAATAATGAACTATTCACAGCGAGAATTTAAATATAAAGGCTAATAAAATAATATACCATTACTACTGCTCTGCATTTATGGTTTTGCAACATTAGCAGGAGTCAATATCATCCGTTCTTGGAATCCCATGATAACGCTTTTTTAAATACCAGCAACTGAATCGTGATGAAAATTAGTTTGCTCAAACAGAGTAATGCGCTAACTCAGAACTTTGGAAAACTCAAGCAAATAGGTTGAATTTTCGATTAAAGCAATAATTGTGGTTGATATTGCCATTGTTAAGTACAAGGTTGCTATTGCACTAGCTGATAGCTTTATGACAGTCGGTTTAAGCTTATAGTTGAAAAGGAAAGAATTTGCAAACCCTGCATCGCATGTCGTACCAAGAATCGGTAACATGAGTTTTTCTATGAGTTGGCAGTTATTAC
Source organism: Spatulosminthurus flaviceps (assembly GCA_034693705.1). NCBI lineage: Eukaryota > Metazoa > Arthropoda > Collembola > Symphypleona > Sminthuridae > Spatulosminthurus > Spatulosminthurus flaviceps. The sequence goes on from JAQFXU010000730.1 coordinate 22,988, forward strand.
TTCTTCGCCCAAAAGTCAAGACACTATAGTGCAGGGGATTAACGCTGTGGATAATGTGAGCCATGGTTTTAATTTTTAATACCGTGGTATTAAAACGCAAAATAGAAGAGCAAAAGAATCAGCTACGTAAGTACACACGGCCATAGCAATCGCTGCAAAAATTGTGAAACAAATTGTGCCCATTTCCAAACAAAAGTAATATTTTCCTCTTCAGGAAGAAAGATAGGTACTTATAGTATTATTTATTAGCATTTATTTAGTAGCATTTAAAACGCCATAAGAAGCATAAAAAGGAGAAAGTATATTTACACCTGCACTCGCATTAAGTACGTACATAATTCATCGGTATACATACGGCAGAATTTGTAAAAGGTTGTGTAAAAGTCGAAGATTCTTCCACAACATTGAAATCTTAATCCTGCGTATACTACTTTATTTTTATGAAACTTGGTGTTTTGAGGTGCCGTAAAAATTTTATTTCTCTATTTGCGAAGACTTTTTAAGATTACGGTAAGAATTTATAAATTCCTTGTCTGACAAAATACTAATTATAAGCGAGAATCCAGCATGCTTCATTGTATAACTGGTAAGAGTTTTCAATTCCTGAACTTACACATGTTCAATATACAGAAGGTTCTGGCATAAAAATCCCTTCCTAGGACTCACCTCAGGGAACGCTGCCGCCGAGGTAAGTTTTTCCACTAGCAGTTTCTGGCAGGAGGAAAAAACTAAACTTGGAAAACGACAGAAATCCCGGGTATTTTCGATGAATCAATCATTATAATCAGATCGCAGTATGCATAGGGATAACAAGAGCAAAAAACTTCTAGAATTGGATGAAAAATCGGTTATTTAGAAACATTTTTTCGGAGACCATCTAATTAATAAATTCCGCTTAAAAGTACATAAGCACCTGAAACACATTGACTGGAGTTCCATTCTGGGGCTTTGTATTAAATCATCAGCACATTTATAAATCATTTTAAGTTCGAACAAACATTCAGAGCCTATAACGTTTAAGTGTCCTTTCAAACGTATTTGTAAATAAAAGAAGTTGACTTTTGGTAAACTGATTATGTGATTATTATTGTGTGTATCAGTTTTACCTTTAAAGTAGGTTTTAGGAAAGCAATCGAAGGAAACATAATTGCTTATATCAGCATAAAATCATGAGGGAATTGGGAAAATGCTTTAAATAGATTTGCATATGCAGGCCACAGATCGCATCTAGAATATTTGTAAAAAGTCATTCACATACAATTTAACAAAATTATCATGTAGATGCAGAAGTCTTAATTGATACATGCTGTCACTTAACATCATCACGCAGCACTTACAACTGTAATTAATTTGTCTAAGGTAAGTCAGCAAAAAGAATAATGACTGGCAGGAACAATCAATTATTAAATCAAATCGTCATTCATTGGTACTTCTCTGCCAGTTATAGTGATTAATACTTCCAGCCAGTTGTACAGTATATGAGAAGTTTAGAATTAAAACGGTACAGACCTATTATTTTCGAAAATCACTTTTCGTTTTAAAATATGTCCGCAGTCAATATTATAATATTATTATTCAAAATACGGATACTGAGCCTACGGCTCTTGACCACAAAAAGATTACTTACAATCAGTTGTTTTAAGTCACAATAGTCACATAAGTCATAAATATATATTATTATATTAATAATTCATCCAATGAAGTTGTTTGACCACGCGCCTTTGTATACACTGCAATTTTAAAATTAGACTCATACAGTATAGTGGAAGACCTTAAGAAGCAGTTCAGTCTGCTAGAAATCAAAGCCTTAATTTTTAATATTAGCTCTTTACAAGACGCCAAAACAGATTCCCATAGGAGTTTGATTTAAAAGTTGGTCCTTTAATATGAGGCGGAGGAAAACAATATAAATTCACCTGCATTAATATTTTTCTGATCTGCAAAAATATATACCATTGGTAATTTAAGGATCAGGTGCAAGTGCAGTAATTTAAATCATTAAAGTTACAAGTATCGTTTTCTCAATTATTATTTATAAATACATGTAAATAATTTTTCTTGTCGGTAGTTCTCCTACAGAGGAAATGTATAAACATATATACATATGTATACATATGTATATATGAGAACTTTTTTCCACATGAACCAAGTAGAGGGTTGATTTGGAGGTCTTAGAAACAAAGGGGATTCTACGATAAGCGGTCGGTGCTACGATATGCAGTCGGCGCTACTATATGCGGTCGGAAATGTCGGAATTTAAAATAAAAGTGTTAATCAAGGAAAATAACTCGTAAACTTCAGTTTAATTGAAATATAACACTCGGAGCACATTATCCTCTGTACTCCAACTCGATAACATCAGTAAAGCGTGGAATCAGAATTTCTAAGATTGGCAACCTAACCTAACCCCGTCAGGACGAGCGCAGGTGGACAAAGGTCGTAAGTTACTTTTGATACTCAAAGACGTCCAGTGAAATATTTTGGACGTTTCAGTTAGGTTAATTTGACCTCTAAATCGAACACCAAGCCCGAGTGCCGCAGGCACGCGGAATCAGCGAGGTGTTCGATTTAGAGGTCAAATTAACCTAACTGAAACGTCAAAAATATTTCACTGTCCCCCTTTGAGCACCAAAAGTAACCCGACCTTTCCCTACCTGCACTCGACCTGACCACCGCAACAAACGTCCCCCATACTTTGTAAGAATCAAAAACCTTGATTAACACTTTTATTTTAAATTCCGACCGCATATCGTAGCGCCGACTGCATATCGTAGCACCGACCGCTTATCGTATACCCCCTTCCGACCGCTTATCGTAGAACACCCGAAACAAAATGGAATAGGTTCACTTTAGCAAATTTTAAAGGAACCGCAAAAAACGGGCGTATTTCTTTCAAGACGGAGGTACTTCAAATGTTTGTTTATTGGAAAAAATACTTCCATATAGTGCACAATGGTAAATTTGCGGAAACCCTACATCACCATCTTATAAGATTACTTACAAAGCTATTGTTCCATTTTGTGTCTGAACTGTCAAGTTTGACTACAAAAATTGAAAATGCAAAGGATTAATTGCTTTTAATGATTACGGTTTATACCATAAATTGCTGTGAAGATGAGGTTATCATGTGCAAATTCAAAGGAATTGAACAATTTCGTATGATATTTTTCAACAAAAATAATGAGAAGATACGGTTTGCTTACCACTGGTACTCCAGATTAGCTCCGGTGCATTGATTTCAAAGTCATACTTGACATTTACGTTCCAAAATGGAACAACGTGGTTAGTGGTTACTATTGCATACAATATAGAATACATTCGTCTTGAAAGAAATGAGAGTTTTTTGTGGTTCCTGTAAAATTTGCTACAGGAGACTTATCCGGTTTTGATTCTAAGATCTTCATATATAGGTAATAAGTTTGGGTATTGGAGCTGTACTTCACAGATTTGACAGTAAATTGTCTTGGGAGTTTCGCTTAGTTTGATTCAACAATTTAATTTTCCAGTTTTGACTCGGGGGGGAGGGGGAGGTATGCCTGTATTCCTCTAGCATTTAAGGTGCACTTGACTCCTTCAACTCTCCTCTGCAAGGTTGTTTTTTAGACACCGGAGGAAATGACTAATTAATTGTAAGGAATACAATGGGCGTCACTTAAATAATACTCATGCGACTTACAATTAGTGTCATCTGAACTTTCTTGTTTCTTGCTAACTTCATCCGGAAGTAAAAGCAAACATATTCATGTTAAGCCGTACTTCAGAATACGTGTATACACATATGTACAGGTACATGATCATTTTTTAATTGGTGCTTGTTCCATTAGTACGTTATGCAAACTTCAATGTTACATTTTCAATGTCTTTTACCATCATATGTATTCTTTGCGCAAACAGAAGTACTTACGTCATTATGTTGAAGACATTGCTACAGCTCTCTCAACTGTATGACTATTAGTGGAGTCGGGTTAACTGAATAATTCACAATATATACTATACTAGAAAAAGGCCATCCGCGATGCGGATGGGAATCTCTTCTTGATGAGGATGAGATGAGATCTTGCGCCCATTAGTTATTCATTTAGGCATTGCCCGTTTTGATAAAAATAATTAGGTTGGTGAGAAAGTTACCTACCAAGCACATTAATTGTGGAGAATACATTTAGGCATTGCCTGTTTTGACAGCTCCGACCTTAGCTGAGTGAGCTCAGATACTCAGAGGTTGCCATAGATCTTAAGAATTATTACCAATAAAATCATTAAATTTATTATTATTTTGCAAAAATACCGCTATGCCGTTGGTTTACATTTTTTTGTGCCATTCACATTCTTTGCAAGTCACACCAAAAATATCCAATGGAATCAGTTTATCAAACCCGGCAATGCTATTACTCCAACATGGAATGTACATATACGACCAACCCCTGCCATCATCCAGATCATGAAGCTTTTAGTTAATAAGCTGCCATCAAGCTCAAAGTTAACATGACGTTAACTTCAAGGCCTTAACTCTGCAGAGTAAAAAGATAAAGAGTAAACTGCAGTTGGATGTTGGATAGCTTTCTCACAAAACTATGTTGTGATTCACATGGGTATTAACCGGCAATATCTTCAGTTTACTTGATGCTTAAGGAGGTGAAGCCTCCGCTCGCGCCCGGGTCTCTCGTATCGTGCTTCCCATTTGAGGTGGTTGTTCGGAATTGGATTTTTCGTTGATGACATGCGAAGTTTCCTGGATTAAATAATGCATCATTTTTGTGCCAATGTATACAATTTAAAATTTTTCATGCTTATTATAATTAACGTACACTTTCTTATCAATGTTTTTTGTTTGGCCAAAACGATGTTACATCATTTTAAACTGCATCTACTTTGCTTTGGCCGAGTCTCAGAAAAAGTGTTACCAAATGGTCTCTTTTTCACTCATTTCTGCTTGTGCTAATATCAGAAAGTCTTAAAAAGGAATGTAACCAATACCCAGCGATGAAAAAATCTTGGGATTGGCATTTAATCTAAATACCTGTATATTTCAAAAATAGCGTCCTATCTCACATCTTCCCTCTTCCTAAATCCTGTACTGAGGTGTCCTTATATGAATGTACCATGTTGGAGTGATAGCATGGCCGAGTCTGATAAAATAATTTGATTGGTAAAAAAATAAATGTAATATCATAACTTTTTTTTGTTAATCTTTGTTGTAAAGTAGAAAAAGCAACGTGCTGATTCTATTGGAAATTTTTTACTTTAAATGCTGGAAAACAAACTACTGAGAACGTTCCCATCCGGATGGCTTATTTGCTTGTGTATCTATAAATAGATGCATTTATGCATCAGTTATATGTAACCTGGAGTTTGGTCTTTACAGATTTTTAAGCTTCTTTCGTCTCGACATATTCTATCACAACTAAAACCATTTACAAATATATTTTCTTGAGTTCTTGGTTGTTACTATAAGCTTTTTCTTCCAACTGGCTCTATAATTAGGAAAAGTATCTAATAAGTAAAATGTTATGAGAGCATGAGGGCAATATGCAACCAAAAATTCAATACTTGCATGAAACTATATAAGCACATGTTTGCACTAATTAGTTGCAGGTTGCAGGATTTTACACAAATCAAAATTTTGAAATCCTCTGAAAGACATTATTTTAAATGTCGTTCTAGGAAGTTCATAATTTTATAACAATAAACACCTATTATTTTAAAATTCTGGACATAATTTCTATCATATATAAACAATGATAACTGCCTGGCAATGAATGACAAGTATGACAATCCCATGTACCTAAACAAAAGCGTATTGATGAAAATTGAAATATGCTTGTATACGTACTCAGAGTTAGAGATTACTCGTCAGTTTATTGTGTCAAACTTTTATGTACAGCCCAAATGGCCAATCAACTCATAAACGAATCTTAACATCAGGAGAGCCGATAAATTAAACCTGGAATTTAAAAAAAATTTAATTATTAATATTGTATTGAAAATTCTACAATAAATTTCCATAACTGTAACTACAAAGCCTCTGATTATATAGAATGCTCTTCTTACCCTCTTGTACACACGGGTAGATGAGACATCTCCAGCCTGGAAGACAGCAGTCAAAGTTCCATCAGGGGCGAAAGTACGGGTAATGGTAGCGGTTAATTTATCCAGTTCTTGGGTTTGGACAAAAGTGTTGCCGTTACGGGTAATGGTAGTCTGAAAATTATATATAGTTAAAAAAAAATTAGATCCTCTCAATTTGTAATAATTAAGTTTTCCCAGACTTGACTCGAAAATAGATGGAAAAATGTTTATACGGTGTCACCGTAACGGTGATAGTCACGAATTTGTACCTGGCATTTGCGTCCATCAGCAGTTTCTTCGGTGAACTGTTTTCCATCTTCGAATTCGAGTTCGATGGTCTTGAAAGTTGTGATAGTCTTGAATATGTACTTGTTTCCATTCTCTGTCACTTCAATGCAAGGCTTGCTGTTATTAGCTAAATTTCTGGTGACGAATCCCACTCCTGAAAATAAAATAATTTAATTATGCATCGTATTTATTTTGCTCTAAAATTCCTGCAACACGTATGTGGTACAATTCCAAGTATGTAACTAAATTGGTGACCCCTCACCAAACCAATGACAACAAAAATTTTGACAGTTATTGATCACTTGGATCAGCTTGTGTAGCTCTACATGTAATTCAGGGGAGCTTAAAGGCTAAAAATATTTAAGCACTAATTACCCACGGCCTTCAAATAAGCGTCGAAGTTGTCACTGCTGACCATATCATACTTTCCGTTGATAGTCATCTTTCCTAAGTTTCCTTTGCGACTCCGGTGATTTGATAACTGGAAGAATGAATAACAACAAATAAATGAATTATTATTGTTTGGGATAGTTTTTAAAACTAAATGTCTAAGGCCTCATATGTAACGTATTGTAATCACTCACAACCACGGCCCATGTAAAAGCAAGACACTCTAATCTATAATGGTGATTTCGTAATGATGTATAGGTCAACAATATACTTAAGCCCCACTCCTGTCAAACTAGTGATTAGATTTTGCTTTTTATCCTTATAGAAGTGTCTAAATATCTTGGATTAGTAAGAAATCAGTGTGACACTGATTGTGACCTTCAGTAGCAACTCGATTTAGGTGTATTACAATAACTGATTTGTCTTAAGAAAGCTAACACCGCAATGTTGTCACAAATTGTAGAGAGAAAAAAAATTATTTGAACAGTATTACATCGTGGTCAATTACTTAAACTAGCAATGAGACAGCATTATCTTTACACCACTATACACATTCTCTAAAATTATACCTTACAAATAGAACAACATATAACGTGAGGTGAATCACTCTACCCCATCCTGTTAACTTTAAGCGCAACCTGCCGAATCTACAATATATAGCCCATTTATAGAGAATAGAGCCTTGTTCAGTCACTTCACTTCCATCCCTTGCATCTTCTTATATAGTGCACATAACTCACAAAAAAGTTGTATTCACGTAAACGTAACGGCTTACTTGTTCATGCAAATGATACCCAAAACTTCTGAATAAGCTTGGTTAGATTATAAATGGAGAAAAAATATGCAATAAGCTATTTTTCAGACCAACTAACAATAAGCAAAAGAACGGTGGTTTAGATTAGAAGGACCCTAATTCTCTACCAACCCAAAAATTTCTGAATTCCGTATAATGAACTGATGGAAAAAGAGACATTTGATTCAATAAATTCTTAAGGAAATAGCAAAGCCCCTACTTTATTTCACCTACCTTAGATGCTTGCGGTATGCAACCTAATCCCTACATCAATCAATGTAAGTAAGTTTATCCGATACTTGACCTATAGGGTTAAATAGGCTTTCCTAATCAATGTTTCCCTGACTAAGCAGTATAAATGTATCTAGCTTGTATTCTCTCTACAGTTGGTAAAGTACCTTTAAAAAACTAATAAAAAGAATAGAAGTGAATAAAATAAATAAAAAGATAAATAATGAGGGGATTTGTGGGGGGAGGGTGAGCCAATTAAATTTTAAATAGTTAATTTGAGAATCCATTGATAACTTACTGGATATGGTTAATGAGGCTGTTAACAAGCAGAAGTGAACTGGAAAAAGAAAGTTGAAGACACTTTATATATACTGGGGGAAAAAGACGCGTTTCAATGACGTTCTTCAGGGATCATGTATTTGCTCACTCATTGTCTATTAGTATAAGCATAAGCACAAATGCTCGAACATAATCGTTTTAAAGGGAAAGGTGTAGGTATATACTTACACTCTATTGATAAGGAAGGGGCAGTTCAAACCTGAGATCATCATGTGAAAGTAAGTATGCTATAATAAACAGTAATATCTCTAAAGTAAGCACGGGTTTGAGTATTACTTATTATTGCCTGAAGCTGAACTATAAATATACACATTTTGTGTCTTCCTTTATTAAGAGCACATATAACAAATCTTAAAAAGCTTGTCTAATAATAATAAATAATGGTGTGTATGCATACATCATATACATCATATATACATACGAACAAACATACATACATCACTTGACTCAGTCATCATGTGAACGGTGTGTCGAGTCTATATACTGTGAACTCATAGATAAAATATGATTACACAAATGAAAATTCGTACTTGTATGTGTCAGCTTGCTTATTTTGACAATTGAATCTGTGTGAGGTGCAGATAAACCAAAGCATACACACATGTAAGTACATATTTACAAATGATAGGACATTTTGCACGTTGCCCATACCGAACCCACCCAGAAAACACCTCTTGGTTCTATCCAATTAGCTCACTTCTAATAATCAGGTGGGTCCAATTTAAGATTCAGAGGTCATTTCACGTACAATTTCCCCTTAGACCTCCGGTTATATTTTCATACAGCCGCCATGTCTTTACTTGAAACTGATAAACTTCAGAGATTACATGAAACTTTTGAACTTTCAAAGGTGGGTAGGACACGGCCGCTCCGTTTCTAATACCGCTATGCCCAATATTTTATGTACCGTCTAGACTCGAGACTTCCAATTTTGAGAGCCTTCAACTGTATAATGTCAGGTTTATCAAAAATAATTATTTATCTTCACAAGCTTGTCTTCTCACGATTATACAAATTAAGTGCATTTTTATGAAAATTAGCACTTTTTTATCTACCAAATCATAGCGATTATATGTTAACCAAAGATTGAAGTAGGCTTCATTGAGGAATGACAATCAAGCAGACTGTCATAATTTTTTAACAGACACAATTACCATTATTAGTAGGTAAAAATACATAATAAGTTGTCAATAATAATTATTATTATGACAATTAAAACCATTTGATTATTTGACGGGATGCTATGGCATACTGCTTTTTACAAACGTCGACTCAACAGCAAATTCACGTAGGTTTTAGAACCCTATCACCCATTCAATGGCAACAGCAAATTGCAGTCCAAGCATTTTTAACTGCACCATTGAAAGCCCTTCAAGGTCTTTTCATCTTGTCGTAAGTTTGAATAACGAAGTAAGTTGAAGTTGTTAAGTAATTGCTAGTGTATAGCTAAACCGCAAATGGGGCTATACTTTTATTTTTTCCCATAAAGTTCGGAAAATTTTAGCTCCTTTTGCACTTTTGCCAGCGTTATGCTACTAATTGGAATCTCTACCACATCTGGAGTATATTCCATAATCAACTCTTTACTTTTAAGTCGAGATTAACTCCTAGTGAATTGAGGTATGTTCTGTAAAAATGACTGGAAAATACCCAAGTAATACTCAACAGTTTAAATAATTATAAACCTTTTTTAAATATATAATGTGTGGACATGTTATGATCAAGTTGCAAGTGAAAGCAATAAATAAGCAATTCACAATCCTCCGTTCGTTAAAGTGTGATAAATAAATCATTTATAAATCTGACTTTTTATCACTAATCTTTGAACTTAGGACTCCCTTTACACATCCGCTGACTAATCTCATGTGTACTGTGTTCTTGTCATCCACACCTTATGACTTGGAAGTTGACTGACTGAGCAACATGCTTATAATGTTGTGTCATCTAAATGCAAGTAAGTAAGTAGCCACTGAATTAAGTATCTATGGATGGCAGCAAAGTTTCTTATGTTCAAAGTTCGAATATTTACATTATTACGGTTATATGATAAATGTGATTCAGCATTCAGCCATTATAATTTCCAAGGCACACTTTGCACTTTGGTCGGTCAAATGTATCCATATTTTTCCCGTGTACAAAAAATAAACTGCAAAAAATAATTGCATATTACTTTCAACGTTGCTATGATCACGTCAGCTCTACAGTGTATTACTTTTTCTTGAGTAGTTCACGCCATTAATCAAGGTCGAAATAATATCTTAAGGTTTACCATAACAAGAAAACATCTGCATGCCATATTATTATGTACTTCTAAGTAAAATCTATAATAAGGTGTCTCTTTATGCAGTAAACTTGTACTCTGTATTCGAGATCTGTTTCGTCAACCCTTTTAAAGATGTTAGACTGAATTAATAGGAATAATTTTCTTGCGTTCAAAAGAGAAAAACTTTACACAACATTTCAATTTTTATACACGGCTCATGTTTGTATTAAGCAAGGGGTGAAATTCAAGAGCTTCAAAAGGAAAACATAACTAAACCCGTCGGTAGTAATGAAATGTGGCATGTAGTAAAATAAATACGACTTGGCGGACACTCGGTTCCTTACCACAAAACTCTGCTCATCAGCATCAAAACAAACACTTTGAGATTTAGCCGTGCTTGCCTGTCTCTCACATTAAAAGTATTAAGAGCCGAAAAAAGTGTAAGTTTCTAATTAGGAGGAAGATGAGCCTTTTTTTACTCAGATTAACGCAACTTCGTGTTTTCTTTTCCCCGTTGGAATTTTTCTTTGAAGGTGAGCTTCCAAAGAAAGTATAAAGCATTGGTTGCGTGAATTCATCCGCCTGCTTTTGTTTCTCTGGCGATTTCCAACACTTCCCTGTACAAGTATGTATTTTGATGCTTCCACAAAAGTATTTTCCAGTATTTCTTCTTCTGCACAGAATCAAATTTTTTTAGACAAAACAATAATTTTCACTCGAGTGAGGACATCGACGCATCGCCATACGAATTAGAGCTCTCTACATCACGTCTATAAGATACGGCCCGAATTCCCTAGAATTTTTCCTACAGCCAGATACTTCCACTCATCCATCTATTTCACACTGACTCGGTGACTCACGCCAACAAAATACAAATGAGGCAAGGTCTAGCGCGTCTCTATCACGGCTAAGAACAGAGCAGTACGCCGTATGTCAGAAATCCTGGAAAAGTTCAAAACTTTCACTTTTCATTCAAATCAAAAGCTTGAATGAAAACCTCCATCTATAACTATAATAATTATTTAAATACTTTGAAATCAAAATGATTGTTCCCAACGTTCAAGTTCCAAACGTCAATTTGAATACCTCATTGGGAATATGGGAATTCTGAGAATACAATAATATTATTATTCTATCGTGCGAGATCATATTATTTATGAATATTCTGCCATTATTCATTCTCATTCGTCGTACACTAATGTGTCTACTTCTCATTATTAACCAACAGCCATATAAACTTGGTGGGAAGAGGAACACTAGTTGTATCTCCATTCATAAATAAACATTTAGAGCTTATGAAGAATGCTTTAACTTGGAGAATGCATGCTAATTTAAAGGCAAAATGAGCTGACAGAGTCGTCAGAAGTGTATCTTGTGATTATTTGTGCGCAGCTGTACTTTTGACGCCCTGAGTAAGACAAATAAATGATCCACGGAAATAAAGCCGTGAAGTCTTGGTTAATTCATAGTATAGACAGTATAAACTGAGTAAATGCTCTCCATGTTTCGAGTATCTTGAATCCAGAGTCGCATCAAAAGCATCGCTGCTGTTGATTAACGAGCAAAGAATCAGAGATTAATAAAGCCTATCTTTCGCTCTCGTAGTATCTATAGCTTTACAGTTTTATTTGTTTTACCATCAAGTGAAAAATATTTATACTTCCTACTCCTACGTACCTTCCTTATCCCCTTTATGTGATAACGAAGATGCGGGATACTCGCTGTTCTCGCTCCCTCTAATAATTGAAATATTTTAAATCCCTCATATGTGTTTACACGCCTCATTTGTAAATAAACTTCGCCCCCCCAATTTGCTAGATCGATATAAAACTCACATGTATGCCTCGAGTCCAATGATTCCAAGTCATTAGATTAGAAATTACGTAGCATCCTGGAGACTCAGCCTCAGAGCTCACTACAGTACAAATTATTTTACCACCTACAAAGCTCATTGTTATTAGTTTATTAGTTTGCTGCACTATCTCACGGGCTGGGAATTGGGAAAAAATTATCCAAAGCTTTACTCATGGCCAAATTACCACAAAATTTCTCAACAATTACGTTCATAATTTCCGGGGTAGGAAGGAAGGACGGAAGTGAATAAAAGGGAAATGAATTCTGATAACGGGTACAAATTAGTTGAGCTAATTACATACTCAAAACATAGCTAAAACTAAAACCATGCTCCAAGTATTTTAGATACCCTCCTGAAACCTTGGGGTAGTTAGTATGTTATTGCACACCCTCACCCTAACCATTACTATTTCGGTTTCCAGTCCTCGTGGCTCGAGCTCTTTAGAAGTGCAAATGAAGTTGTGTGCAAGGTTGGCTAAGTTGATGCAGTAAACCATTAAATTGAAGGGAAAGGAAGTCATCCCAACATTCCCAACTGTTTGTGATGCTACATGTGTACACAATCAACAATAAAACTCAGGAGACAGATTCGCCTACAGCTCCAAAAGCCAAAACTGCAACCGAACCCCTTCTATGTACACATACGTATTTATCTATACTCCACCTCCATTCAATCCCATACTCCCAATACCTCCCACGATACTACACTGTACAGCTGCCCTCGACAAGTGAAACTGATATACTTGAACTAGAAACTGGAATGTCTATGAACTCTACCAGTTGAGTTGTTTCAGCTTTGCAGCATAATCTCAAGACTTTTCCCTCAATCTCTCTCTCGCATGTCCAAAGAAGAGGATAGTTGAGAAGAAACCATGGAAGGAATGAGGGTTTGCAGCGGTGAAAGGACAAGTCTTCCAAGAAATACACTCAAATATGTACTTTCTCCATACAAGTACTCCAACCAGAATTGACCCTATCAAAGAGTACATGAGAGAAGGCCTCTATTTAAAACCCATAAAAAATTAGTATTATGGAAGGAAAAAACCTCACTACCGCATAACTTACAAATACATAATCATATAGCACATATAATTCAAGCCAAAAAAATGTCTATAGAGGCATTTTCTACGACAGTTCCTTTTGCTTGTATATATACATATTATATGGGGAAGTTTAGTGTTAGTGTAAGACCCATATCTTTAGGCCTTGACATGGTAATAAAGGTGGAATAAATATTGAAAAGAGTACCGACATAACTACAAAGAGAAAAATACACTCTCGTAATGCATGAGAATGTAGATAGAAGAAATGTCATATGCTTTCTCTGAATCTTTAGAGAATAAGATTGGACATTTGAAAGTTTTTTCTTCAAGGAAAATACAGTTGAATGGAAGAAACTCCGGGGGAGAGAAAGTGAAGAGAAGAAACTTCTTTATCGCTCCTTCGTTCCTTATATTATAGAGTGAAAGGCAGAGCAGTGTGGTAGTAGGACGAGGACTGTGAGAGTAGAATTCTACAAGTGTATACGTTAACAAAACCCCAGATTTCTATCCGTTGTTCCCTTTTGGACTAATGCAATGCTAAGGTTCTTACATTTTATATCCTTTTGCAAGAATCCTTGAGAGTATTACCTTTAGTCTATCTTTGCAAGTACATGGAATTTGAATGTTCAGGGGATACAAGTAGTAGAAAATATGGAGAGACGGAGGAAGAGAAAACTATAAATGTGAAAGGATTTGCCTGGATGTGCTACTACGCTATAGTAAAACCATTGGCAAAACTCCGGACATCCTCATTGCTCCGAGTGGATGGCTGGTCGATACTTTCAGCCACCGTGACTGTGTGACTGAAGAAAACATCTGTACTCAGTGTACTCAAACTGAGATAAAGGGGAAAAAAACCTTTATAAATTGTAACACACACACACATAAACTCACGCTCTCTCGTGGTTGTCAGCTCTTGAGTAAAAGACGAGCGTTACTCTCACTTGGGAGAAAAACAGGGGGGACGGTGTGGTGTGTAAATATGTGAATTTGTATTTGTTTCATCGAGCCATGGCTGACTGGGAAGGTTTGGAGGAATGTCTCTCCAGGTCTTGGGCCAAGTCATCCAGTTCTAGTGCTACTTGAACATCTACTAGACACTAAACTGAGCTAAAAGCTTATTTCAAAAAATATTGCACACATTTACCACCTACTGCCAACCACTTACTCTGCTTCTGCATTTAATCCTTTGATATCACAAGTCATTACGCTTTCCAACTCACTGGGTATACTTGAGCAAGCTAAAAGTTTCCTCTTTTGGCCTTCAATTGAATTAAAATGGTTTAAAAAAAAGAAAATAAATGTTCTGGAGACAAGCCTTGAGGATATCTGAGAGATATTTGAGGGTCTGGAAAAGCGCGTTATTATGTTATCCAGAGAGGAACTCATCCTGACAATAACAGAATGTCTATGTCTGCCCATGTCATTTCAAGCCATATATAGCAAGTGGGTAGGAAGGATTCTTCCAGCACGCTCTTCTCAGTTCCTTCCCATACTCTGTCTAAGAAGCAACTCTTGAGGATTCTCTTGAAATTAATTCTCTTGGACGGGAGCAGTCGTTGAGGAAAGTTCTTTCTTACTAATTTCATCCTACTCTAGCTCTCATCTCAACACACTTGAAAGGAACAATCAAAAACTTTTGACCTCATTTGACTCTTAACGAAGTACATATAGTAGGAATTTAAGTTATTTGATTTTTAACTATACTATATCTATATACATGGCTCCTTTCAACCAGCCAATTTCATTCCTTTTAATTCCTCTCAAGTTGGTTTTCCCCCGAATTTAGTTTCTATATTGTATGTATGTAGTTTAACAGTTTAAATATCAGCTCTGCATAAATGAGTTTAGCCATGGAAATAAGCTATGTGAATGTAGAGCTGAATAGTTATCAATTTCTGCGGTCATTATAATATTTGTTGCTCTTATTTTCGTCAATGCACGCTCCCATTCGTCGGAAACTTTTCTTGCATTTTCGGCTTAACTTACTTGGTTAAGGTTAAATTTAATTCTATTTTTTATCGCTTCCTCGAATTTATTGTGGTCCGTTGGTTTTTAAATTGAATTATTATTATTAATTCTTCTTGACTCATTCGGTTGCTGGAGAGAATATTTAGTGTGGCAACCATTTAATAGTGTTTAATAATATTCTCTGTTCGTATGTATCTAGTGATTTCGTATTTAAGGTATTCTCTATTTTATTTGGGCTGTTGTAGTGCGGTTTTTCCTTCTTTGATACATGGTTTAATCGTAAAAGTTGACGTCATTGACATTGGATGACTTATATGTATAGCCTCAAATTTGGGATTTTTTTTACTTCAGTACAGTCCTGGTGGTTACTCATGCTGCGTGACTTGTGTAATGCAAGATTATTGTGAAAAAATTAAAGTACCCCTTACTGGCCTTCGAAGGTGGCTTTCAAATCTAAGCTTGGTAAGTGTCATTTTCGTTGTTATGAATGTTACGTGCATGGTGAACAAAAATACAAACAGAGGTTTTTTATGAAGGTTTAAATAGTAATAAATTTTTTTTAAAATATTAATTATTTATTATTTCTGAATTTTTTCATGTTATTTACACATACTTACCTGAGTTTAGAATTGAGTTCTACTGTACGGATTTAATTTTTATGGAAACTTTCACCTCTGCCCGGGTAAGGATTTTCTGTTACTTTTCATTTTGTTGCAAAAGTTATAATATGATTAGGAAAATTCAATCATGGAGAAATTAGCTAAAGCAAAGGAATTTCCAATGATAGTCAACCACGTAGGACGAATAAAATTCAAGTAATTATTACTATTAGCAATAAATTCCATCTTGCTCATCTCATACGAATAACTGAATTAGTTTCATCGTTTGACTATTCCTATTCTTGTACATATGTATACATAGTGTGTACTGTACACTTATGACTTTGGAAATACATAGGACTTCGGAGTTTTTCCTTTCACCACCTTCTCCTTCTTACTAATTATCAAGCCAAACATGCATTGAATTTGTAGGTACAATTTGGTGTTATTTCTACGTACGCACTTACACCTGTCAAAGTCGTATGCTACTCACTTCACGTTTTCTTCTGCCTGTTGCATAACTTCCAACAGTTCGTTTATTCTTTGTCAGTATGTATAAAGAATGTGGGTCTCCTCCTGTGTAACACCTTCCAGGTTCATATATATATATATATGTGTGTAACCTACTGAGCAGTGAATTGCTGGAAAGGAAATTAGGACAAACCTGTAGCCCTACGTAATATTGTCAATTAACACGCAACCTTTTGTACTATAATGGGGATTTTATACTCCGATTTATACCCGCAGGTCTGACAGAGTTTCTTATACCTCCTTTATTATTTCTTTTGTACTATAAACCAATGTACTAATAACAACTGAACAGTTCAGGAGAAACCTCCATAGTAAATTCGTTCCGTATATAGCTGATCCGAATTTATTGATATAAAAGCAAATGCATGTTTTAAGAGTAAATTCCTTACTAAAGAAAATAAATATTACAACTTCCTCAAATGTTTCTTTGCAGTTTCGTGGAATGTTTTTAAAGCGAGACGAATGTGGGGAAAGCGACTCTTCTAGCATTTCATATTTGGAATTAGGGTCTAATAATGGTATCAAAACTAAAGAAATATTTTGACGGCTGGAGAGGGGGTGGGATGCCCGTATAGGAATAACTTTGCAAGTCTCGTTATGGTTATCTCCATGGTTCTTTGGTATACCTTTTCCCGCGTACTAGTACGTGTAATATCAATTCAGAATACCAAAACTCGGAGCTTTAACATCTGTATAAACTGCATTTGTCTTGGTGAAAAATGCAAAAGTTGTAAACGCACTATAGAGGTAGAAAGGGTTTGGATTTAAAAGGAAATTCATAAATAAATATTTGCATTATTTCTTGAAGTTATTCTTCAGAAAAGTAATGGCACTTCAAATATGCTGCCGTACAATTTTCAAATTCTATTCTATAGAAAGGTATTTTGTGTTAGAGTCAGACATGTAAAAAGATGTTGATAGAAGGTAGAAAAAAGGGAACCGGAGTGCAATTCACTATATAGATGACGAAAACTCCACTCGTATTCTTCTCTTGTAAAGCGGATTTAAAATAAGACGGGTGTATATATCTGCGGTAGTTTCCATCTTGTTCCATACACAGTATACCAACCAGCACAATAAGCAAACATTTTGAGAAATTTCCGCACCTGAGCGCATCAATGAATACTCGAAGGTTTATGTGATGTAGCAGGAGTAGAAGTAGGAAAAAGCAAAGTAAAGCACGATATTGTCAAAAAAAGGAAAAGGAAATAAAAAAATCATGACAGAGCAAAGCTATTTCAGCTTGTTTACCCAGCAAAATGCACAACAAAAGTAGAGAGATATGGCATGAACAAATAATAATTAATCCCGGGGTAAAGCTTGGTATTTACCAGATAAAAATAACGTTTTTAAAAGTACCTAAACTCAATGTCAGAACAATTTATGACCTAGAAATTCATTTCTGTGTTCTTCCTTCAAGGGATATACGATATACTGTCCATTAATATTCTATTACATATAGATACCATTTACTCAGCTTTGAAAAAGTGAGTTTATTAAAATTGCTATCTCATCCACCATGTTTTCACTAAACACACAGTCCACTATCATTTCTACATCCGAAGGCTTATAGGAATAGGATGATATGGTGATAAATACAAACTCATAATTGAATCCCCTTTCAAGCCGAATTGTTTTCCTTGATTGAGAGAGCTTTGATGTTATAGACGTACCAATAGCTTTTACTCCTCCACTCGACTATTTCGGCATTGCTTTGTACTGTTTTGTTGCTAAACTTACCATGTGGAAGTTTTTTTGTATCATGCCGACTCTTTGCAATGTGATTGCGTATTAGGCTTATAAGTTGTGCTGTAAGTGGTGGCTAGGAATTACCCAAACACAAATCCTGCGAATTTAAGTGCTGACTCTGACGGATTGTCTTCCCAAGTAATATCCCAAAATAAAAAAAAATAATTGTAAAAAACAACAGCGACGTAAAAAGTCCTTGAAATTTTATTATAAAAAAGGTAATTTTATAAAACATGGTAAATGAGGTAATTGCAAGAAAGAAGCCCAAGTTAAATGGAGACACAAGTCGTCGTCATCAAAGAAAGGTAAATCCTACATCATTTGTACCCCCCGTGTTTTTGCGTCGGAAACAACACACTGCGAGCTCAAACCAAAGCAATTATTTCTACTCAACAGTATAGAGACTTTTTCCACAAGGACCATGTAGGAATTGTTGTATCCTCAATTCTACCGTATACTTAAGCAAATTGAATGAAAAGCCCACTTTTAATATATATGTCGGATCGATACTCTGAATTACTTCTACTCTTCTATATATATATATATGTAGGCATTGAAACTTGAGTATATGTACATGGTTGTAAGTAGCAATTTAAAAGTAGTAGTTTGGTAGTTATATAGGAGCTATTCTCGGAGGAGCTGTTTAGACAATCCCGTATCCTAGGCTCCATTTCAACCCACCAAAGACACATGCATGGATGGAAGAATAATCATCTTAATTTGAGGATGCACGCAGGGTATCTCTCGCAAAGTCATGGGAGGATTTTATAGGTTTTGTTGAGAAAGCTGATTCGGGAATCTCAAGAGGAAATGAAGTGAAATTATTCATGTCCATTCATGTCCGCTAGCGGTCATTCATGCGACCTTACAATCTAGGCAGGGAACTAGCCCTACATAGAATAAAATGAATTGTATATTTTTAGGAAAACCATAAAAATAATTACCATTCATTAGCCTGTTTCACACGAGCAGTAATTACAATAATTAAAAATGATTTATTTTTATGAGTTGCTGAATTTTTTTACTCTACGCTAAAAAATTATTAGACACAACCAAGGATTAGGGGAAACATTGACCGAGATTTCGCTCTCTCTTTATATTTTTTACTTCCCCACATATTTCCTACCTTTACTATTATCATGTATACAAAAATACCAATCCTACCGTCCCAGCCGATGTAGTGGAATCCTGTCAAAATCTGAACCTAATATCCCAGTGCCTGAGGAAGTGACAGTTAGTTGCATACGTGCATGAAACGGCTGGACAAAAATTCAAAATAAAGTTTAAATCCCAATAAAGTTATAGTCAAAATTTCGCTGAGTTCTTCTTCTATTCCTTGCAGCTATATTAACTAAATATTCACCTGCGTTTAGGCCTACATTCCTACATAGGTCCTTCATGCTTGTAATAAATTATTGCTAACGTTTTTTATAAGCAACTGCCAAATCATCAAAATTCTCTCATTGTATGATGAAATATATAAAGTTAGGATATTTTTCCATACAAATAATTTATTAAATTTATATATTTCAAAGATGCTCTGGCATAAAAAGTTGTTTCAATGAGGGCAAAATTTTGTCCGTTAGGCCACATAAAAATGCATAAAA